>JAEUYN010001085.1:0-266646 GCA_018257835.1 Euura lappo
TCAGTTGTACTTCATATTTTGGCGCATAATAACGCTTTGGAATGGCGGAGGACGGTCCTGCATCGGGCGAAAATTGGCCTAAGGACTTGCTGCTCTTCCGAGCCACGGTCTGGAAGGTATTCCAGGACATCTCAGAGTCCGTGAGGTAAGAGGCCCCTCAATTTTTATTCGCCTTCAATAACCAGCAGGAAAATGCAGAATGAGGAAGCAAAGTTATAGGAAACCGTCGATCCCAGATCTCGAGTCTCACATCTTAAATCTCAAATCTCAAACCACGGATGGTGTCACTCGATGTCATTGGCCTCCGCGCCTTGCATACTAATGTATCGTAACCCGTTCACGTGGCCGACTGCTCACGGAATAACTGTCTATTTATTAACTAACAGTTGCCGACAATTTCTTACAACGTTGACGCATCTTCGGACCTCGGGGGGACCGTTGCTTCGCTTCTATTCTCAACGGTTTTTTCTTCTCTGAATCTCTCGGACCGTTATAAGAGAATGTGAACAGTTCCGTTGCCTATAAAAGCCGAACTAAAGTGTTTATTTATTTATTTCAAACGGAATAATTCGATTTTCGGACGAAAATGAATAAAAATCCCCCGCCTTTGCGAACTCCCGAATATCTAGAAGCCCGCCGGTGTAGGTAGATCGATTTCTGCTCTCGTAAGAACGGTAATATCGCCGTGTTACGTATCAGGAAGTTCGGTGCCCGCGCCACTCTTCATCAAGCCTGAATGCGATGTTGATAATTAATGAAAAATCTTTGCGGTCACGAGCAGATATCTAATCGATATTTCCCGTTCGACGATCGTAACGAATTGGAATATATTCTCGTTCGCTACGATTCTGCGGAGTTTTTCGTCAACTAAACGGAATCGAGGAAACAAAAACAGGCGCAGTTCGGTCAGGATTGGTGCAAATTTGTTGTTTTATTATCAGATTGCACCCGTCCCGGCCTGATTGCGGTGTTTGAAACATCACGAGATAATTATAACCGCTCGTCGGTTACGGCATCGACTGTCCGTTTCTCGACCGACGATCGACCGGCTGAATTTTGTATTCCGTGAAATTCAAAAACTGGTCGCGGCAGGCGCAGGCCGCAGGCTCCCCGGAACCCACGGTCCCTGCCCGAGTGCCCGATGGCTCTCAGAGCCGGGATTCTTCTTTGTTCTCATTTCGGGACAAAGAAAAACTCGATCCCATGCGATAATATTACGTCGGGTTCGCCGCGTGTGGTTCTTACGCGTTGCCCCGTTTTATAGTAGGTCAGATGCGACGCAGTAGTTCAAAGCCGGCTGGCATACCGAGAAATTTTAACCGACTCTTTAACGCTTCGTTTGAGCCGTTTACCGAAGGCTCTCCGAGAGTCCTCGCCCGTTGGTCTGTCAACGGTCTATAATCTCTGAGTTATTATAAACGGGCTACGTCGCGCATCTAGACTTGATACTTGAACCTATTTGGTCGGATATTATTTACAAACAAAAGAGGAAACGAATAATACACTTAATCTCGATAAATTCTCTTTCGTCGCATCGTCACGTATAATTAATGTTTAGGATCAATTGACTCGATGTACACAATTAGATGACTCTCTACTAGCCGAGGGGAATAATCGCGAACTGTTGCAGTATTACGCAAGACATTCTGACTATAACCGATCAAATAAATATATTGATAGCGAGGGGGAAATAATTTACGATTTGACTGACGAATTATCATTTTTTGTGGTTGTTACAATTATTTTTCCACTTGGCATTATTTCATTAATGTCAACCTTTTTTTTATTTTTTTTTAATTTCAACATCAGTTTTTTAATTTATAATCAATTTTTTTTCTCATTATTTCATACATTATCTCAGTTATTTTTTTATTATTTCATTTATTTTCCTAGTTATTTCTCCTTATTTCAGTTATTTCTCATTATTTCAGTTATAAAAAATACAAAATAACAAAATAGCTGAAACATGTCATCGAGCTTAACGCAGGTCCAGAGAATCCGAAGGTCAACCCTGTCCAATCCTCGTTGATTCGTGGCTCTCCATATCTCTAGGCGTATTTTTATATTCGTAGAAATACGTCGCTTTGATGTAGTACGCCGATGCCGCGAGCGAGCAAACTTCAACAGTCTATTACCTTCGCGTGGTCTGAAAATTTGAAATAGTCGTTATCGCGCCCATCCACGCACAAAGAACGGAACGGAAAGGATCCTAAACGAATCCGTTGCGCAACCGCCCGCCCGAACCGTATACAGTATGACTATTTCACGTGTCCCGAATGGGAGGGGCTTGCAGTGGCCAACTTTGATACGGTCAGATGTTAATTTGATATCAAACACGCATTTCGAAGCTTCGATTTTCAGCTCTGAAGTTCGTCTTTGACGGAAAGTCGACATCTGGCCGTTTCCAAGTTAGCCATTCTAAGCCCCCTCCCACTTTCGACACGTGAAATTTGTCACCCTGTACATCGCGTAACTTATGGCTGTAATAGGTCGGCGCTTTTTCATCGCCAACGTTCGCGCGGAATACGTGGGGCACCACTTTTGGCATTATTCAATTACTCTATTCGCATCACGTATGTAGACCACAGTTCATACATCGACATTGTACTATGATTAACAACATTGAATAATCTCTCGTGTCTCTAGGCCCTAGGATTAGGTACATAAATTCATCAGCCAAGGACGATATTGAAGAATCTAGTCGTTCGTTTATCGGCCATGTTCCAATTGGCGAGAAGATATGAAACATCGATTTATCGCTTCGTTATCATTATTACACTCTGTTGCTCCGTGGGGAATAAAATGTATCGAGTCCTTCCGTTAATCTGCGTCTGGAACTCGATGCGTGATGTAATTTGTTTAGTGGAGCGTTGAGCGTAGATATAAATTCCTTGAGACGTCTAAGGTTACAAAATGACCAACCTGTGCACTTTGCTCTCACGCAACACACCCACACTCGTTTACACATGGTTGGGGATCGCAAACGAGCGAGAGAGAGAGACCCACGGCCACCTTAGTCCACTGCCGGTGTCCATGAATCATTTCTTGGAAGTACCACGAGCCTAAACACACCTATGGTAGTGATCGTTGATAATTATTTCCTCCGACAAGCCTCTTGGTGGTTGGTCTTGACTCTATTTTCGATCTTGAACAATCGGCTTTGTTCTTAGGTCGACTTCAAAGCGGACATTAAGGTCTGATGATTTTCGTCTCGCTTTCAGTTTGGACGAATTTTCTAACAACTGGACGATCCTGAAGCAGAAACGGAGCGTAGCGAAGCACGTCTACACCCGGATGATCGCGACAATGTACAGCAACATGGTTTCCGGCATGGACGAATTAATCGTTCACTTCAATTTTATCGAAAAATTCAACACGTTGCGGAGAATAGCCGACGAATCCGAGACTACCGAGGATCACATCGCGTGGTGAGACTTTATTCGGATTTCATTGTTTCATTGCGTTTGATTTGTTTTTTTTCGTCAAATTTCAGGAGGCCACCCGGAGATGTGATGGAGCATCTGCGATCTCTGGATGCCGAAAAATTTCGAGAATATTCGGAAAAACTTGAAGAGTATGTGACCAGGATGGAGGCAGAGAACCGCGAGCTGATGCAACGAGTTTCGAATGGTAGAGCTGTGGCAAAAGAAGTAGAACAGAAGGCTGATCGTTTATTGAGTCAAGAAAGACGAATGCGTTCGGATTTTGAAAAGATTTCGAGACAACTGGAAAGCGATATTAAAAAAATGCACGGATGAAATTTAAGAAACGTTGAGCAGATACGAAATCGATGATAGAGATAATGTCTGAAAATAACCGTTCGCACGTGCTGGCCATTGGTCAGGGAAAACCGGCGAGTCATGGAAAAGTCGAGGAATTTTATACTGATACAAAACAAGACAGGGAAAAAATTATAATTAGGTCAGGATTCTCACTCTTTATAGTGGCCACCATGTAAGCATTTTTTTTTTTTATTCTAGAGAAGATCCATCTCTCGAAATTGTATTGATTATATCCAATCTTGCCTAAATTCTATCATCGATTGGAAGTGAAATGAATTTTCTTAAATCATCGTTTCATCCTCTGAGAAAACTTGAGACTGATTCTAAATGTAAATAATGTATATATCACAGTTTTATAACAGTAATAAAACATTTGTATTCTTACAATCTGTAAATGACTTCGCTCAAAGTACCTAGCACACTGTTACAATCGTAACCAGCACTTGAAAACGTACCTGATATAACAATCAGTTGAGATAATGGAGAGAAGAAGAAAAATAAAAAGCGTTCAAATTATTCAACGAATTTGTATTTCGGACGAAATGAGAACCAAATGTTCAGAAATTCGTATTGCTTGAAGCTTGTGTGACAATTTTTTTTCACGTTTTATCGATATAGAGTGAAATTGACAAAGTTTTTTTTATTCTGTCATGTTAAGGATCATCGATAATTGAGAGTTTGGTGTATTCTGAATTCTTGATGTTTTCAGATCATTCAATTTCTTCGCTGCTTCAGATCTCAAGTTCTCCGAATCTTTGAGTTTCTTGTTAAGTCGAAGGATTGTGACGCCACGTGCCTGTAACAAATTAAAAGAAAGATTACTCCTCGATTGTCGTCTTCGCAAAGCATTTTATACTTAAGATAGTTTCAAGTTACTTTTGCGGCGATCAATTCTACCCTAGCATCGGCCAATTTCTGCTCATTTTCATTCTTCGTTTTCTGCCATCGTCTCATTTCATTCTCAAGTTCCTTTTCTCTATATAGCAGATTGTTTATCTCGTATTTTATTATCTCCCTGGCAGTTTCCTGTCTAACAGTCTTGAAAGCGCACGTGGTTATATTCGAATGGTTCTGCCTGATAATGTTCATCGTCTTTGATTGGAGTTCATTTTTTTTACGATTACTCTCCAAGATAACCGACGCTTTCTCCTCCATCCACTTCAATTCTTCGATTCCGATTTCCTTACTCTCCCACAATTTTTTAACTTCAATAGTCTTCGACTTATGCTCCGACAACTCGCGCTCGGTCTGCCCAATGTCTCGATCTATTGATGATATCGCACGTACTTCTTTCTCAACTTTTTCTTGAGCTGAAACATCAATGAGAAAATTATAATAATAATAAATAATATACAGGGGGATTCAAGATTTACAACGAATATCACAGGAACTGAAGATTCCACAGTCATTTTTTTCCCATTCAAATCATAAAGATTCATTTTTTTTTTTTTTAAATAGATTCTTATCAATGTTAATTAAACGTTTCGATTTCGATCCTCGTTGTGAGATGACAAAAAACTAGAGATGAAACATTCTAATTGTGACCATGCACCTTACACATTTAAAAAAAATACAAGTAAGAAAAAGGAAAATAGTTATAAGTAAAATCCTAGGATGAGTCGAGGCAATTTATCTACTAAAAAAGCATCTATTATTAATTAATCGTTATTCTTATTTTTCTCATCAACAATTTTTGCAAAAATTAACGAAACGATGCACAGAAGGTTTAATAATTGAAACTACAATTAAAATACAGTTTAAAAAGAAGAATAATTAATAAAAATGAGATCTCAACAATTTTAATCCAGAATATCGTATCTTAAATTCAATTTAAACTATTCTAAAAAATTCTATTACCAATACAACAATTAAGTTTCAAAATTTCCACGCGGTTTTTCAGCTCTTTCAAAATAATTTCGTATTCCGAAGTAGGCTTAGTGTTGTCCATTGTTGTAGCTGTAGCCTAAGATGCTACAACCCGCCTCGAACAGATGTCGCGACGACTAGAAGGAAGGCTGCGTTTATATTCTCCCAGCGATAAGAACGCGGGCGAGAATAATCAGTGGGATTAAAATCTAAATATTCGAAGAAGACTGTCGACCCTTGTGACGTAAAAATATTTTTCGAATCGTCTGTTCATCCGATGATCGAGACCGTGAACAAAGTTTTCTCAACGGAAAACAAGCCTCGCTTCGAAAGTTTGAACGAACGTCCCGCGCGGCTGCGTTCAGTCGAGCCAATCGGAGCCTCTGACTGTTTACTCCGTGACATAGCCGGCGCGGTTTGTACATCGGTGTCTAGATGTCGCCACGGTTGACTCGTGTCGAATGCCGCATTTGCGGCTCGCCATTGTGACGTGATTGCGCCGATGTTCGTGTGTGAGTGAAAAATTGATCCGGTTTATTGATTTCTCGCTATTTCCAGTTCAAGGTAAATATAAAACTGTACAAAAATTGAATCTCGTTGTAATACCGGCTCCGAACCGCCCCCAAAAACACCGATAAAACCTACAAAAAAATACTTGTTGTTTGGGGTTAGATTTTGGCTGGCGCGTAGTTAGCCCTCTTTCGTGCGCGTGGTCAAGCCGAGAAAATCATGCCTAGCATTTCACGTTCCCGTTCTATCGCCGTCTCTCCTAAATCGTCCATCAATCAATCATCGATTCACTCTCAATTCTCTCGATCAGTTTGAATTTCGAACGATTATCAAAAATCAAACAACAATGGCCGGTTTCGATCAATTATCGCACGAACGTTCTTTTGTTCGGTCGCTTCTATCCTCCTGTGATAATAGCTCATCGGACTCGCGTTCGGAGATTCCAAAGTCCCGGACGTCGTTATTCCGTCAAAATTAGAGCGGATTTTCTATACGCCGAATCGAGGCTCGCATGACTCGGTTATCCGCAATTTTGTGTGCCTGAAATTAGACAGAGGACAAGACACGCTATTCAAGCGTAGATGTTATCGTATATCGTGTCTTTTCTGTATCCGATGCCGACGCGAGATTCGATATTGGTCTGTAATCTCGTGGATTCAATGTCGCCGGAGTGACGGCGAGTTTTTGGTGGCTGCTCCATCACCCCGAGCTTCGCAGCATATTTTTTCCAACTCTTATCTCAATCGGTGATAAGGAACTCTCGACGCCCGCCGCTTAGGCAGCTGGCGCGTCGACGAAACGGAATTAAACGAGACGAGACGAAACGAAACGGAACGTCAGCGCAGCGTCGACTTGGCGCGGTCGCGTCGAGCCGAGCTGCGGTAGTCGAAGAACGCGACTCTAGTAGAGACGAAAATTTGAAATTCAGACTCAATTACACCGTTTTTTTTTGTAGTTATTACATGGATACTAGAAAGTCGTGACGCGTTGTTATTATCACAGAATATACTAGCGCACGTTATTTTCGAAGACACAATCCACACCAGTGGAATATCTTAGCCCACGGAACTAAATATTCCGAACAAATATATGCAAAAATATTTCAGTTTCACGCAAAAATGAAGATAGTAATTTCGTAGGGTTCATGCCATTTCTTCATTTTTGCGTGAAACTGAAATTTTGTTCGGAATTGCATGTAGAATTCCGCTAAAAATCTATTTTTTGGGACTTAGGTAAAAATCGGGTACAAGACCGCCCCAATTTTCGTCCTATTTGCGGATATAATTGGCAAACTCTGAATGTTTCATGAATAAATAAAACAGCGGAATATTATTCAGACCTCGAAAATACGTGGAATACAAATGCAAGCTTGATCAATAATTGATCAATTGGAAAAACAAATTAACGAGCTGTTTTGTGTAAGAGGTTGAGAATCTCTGGTTGTACGGAGCGCGGGAGTAGGTACAAACTTTTGTCGCGTTCTTTGTCTTTGTGTCCGTACGAAAGGGAATGGGAATGGGAATGGGAACTGGAGTCACGTGACTTTTGGTACTCTTTATCAATCCCGCGCAAGTGGAATCCTTGCGCCAGGGTCGAGGACGCGGAACAACTTTTCCTTTCATTGAGGCCCAGTTATAATACCGCGTCGATACGCTACCCGGCCGTTAAACTGTGTTGGTTGGATATCGTACCAACCTATACACGACTCTTTGGGATGTGATCGGTTACGAACCCGACTCTCTTTGGTTTGCGGTATAATTCGATCGATCTCACGGATCTCTGCGCGATGAAATTATGTTAAATAAAACTGAATAAATACTCGCGGGATGCCAGTTTTCTTCCTTCTCAATGATAATTTATTCGTGAAATAAAAATTACTAATTTCTTTAATTATTCAGATGAACGGTCCAATTTTCAGGAATGATGGAAAAACTGTGAAATCTGATAAGGTTTGCATCGTTCAGAAAATTATTCCTCCTAATCGGATCCTATTGAAAGATTTTAGTTTTTTATTTATCTCGAGAACTTGAAGTTCATGAAACTATGAAGGATTGAGTGGTAGAATGTTGATGTAATTCAGCCTGACGTTGTTTCGAGGAAAAAACAGCACAAAATCGATTTGTGTAATTTATCTTGATGACTTTCAAAAGTCAGGGAATCCGAATTTCAGTCAGGAAAAAGTCAAGGATTTCTTCTACTCTTTATAGTGGCCACCATGGTTGGGTCCGCGGTCCTTCGATCTGTGGGAACAAACTTGAGAGCGATTTCAGTCTGTACGCCTATCCATATCTTCTAAGAGCAAGATCGAAGATTTATTCTGTATCGATTTCGTTGGAGTAAACTCTGTTCAAAGTGTGGTTCGAACTCATTCAAATATCACATTACCTCGACTCACATTTTAAACGAACTTGACGTAACCGTTTCGATCTCACCCACAACGGTGCTGCAGGGCTTCAGTTTACGTTTGAGTAAAAGAAGAAGAAAACAAATCGTAAAACAGAGTCGAAAATCTTCGATCTCATCAAGTATTTCAATGAAATTCGTTTACAGGGCTGGTAGCGAGTCACTTTTCTCACTATTAGTCACTTCTTTCAATCGAAGTCACGTTTTCCTTTTTTTTTTCCAAGATTTGATCACTATCTTTTTTTTTCTCAAATCTGTTCGGTATCATGCAAAATCGCTTCAAATTATTCTTGTGTTCTACTCCTGAATTACAATCTATTGCAACGACTGTTGATCTAGTTACTGAGTTATAATTGATTTTTCCCCGTCACTTTTTGGAGTAAAAAACTCACTTTTCACCCGACTACGATAAAATGACCATATTTCACTCCCGAAACGCGGGTCGAAAGTCATCAATTTCGGACCAGAGGGAAGAAAAGTAAATTGATGACTACTTTCCGCCCGCGTTGCAGCGATGGAATATGGTCATTTTGTCGGAGACGGGTAAAAAGAAGTATATGCCGCCCGGGAGGAACTCGATTTTCCTCCCTTGTAGCATAATATACTATTTCTCACCTATTTTTGGCCCTCTATCGCTACAAGCCCTACGTTTATAATCAACATCCAATTTGAGCAGTCTTTAATTAAGTGGTGAAAATGGAAAATTCATCTTCTCAACTCGGAGGGATTACGAATTGTTTAATAATTGATTAGACTTGTTCGGGTAAAAACGTTCGTGTAGGTACGTGACACACGCTATTGCGGCCAGACACGAGTCGTCTGTGTGGGTGAATCCGTGTATAATCCACCATGGCGTAACGTGCCAATCTAGCTTTTAGCGCAAATATACGGCAAACCCTCTCCAGTTTGAGCCTTTAATTTCACCCTTCATTGCTCGTTCCTAATTATATTGTTACAAGTTCCCGGTTTTCTCTTTTTATATCATTTCACGTTGTATGCGCAGGACCGTAGGCCTCCACGTACGTGTACACCTACCTTGAATAAACAAGCACGTACAATTTAGCGGGTAAATATACGTGGGGAACTGCTCACATACATTCACTGCACTTTATGGTTTAGCTGATGCTAATAACACTGCCACTGTAATGTTCAAACAAGGAAACAGGTTGTAAGGGTCGTTTCCGGTGACCTGGGATCAGATCTTGGCGTAAAATCGGCGTTCTTTCATAACAGAGAACGAAAAAGTTTCCAAGAATCCTGCGATAGTAGTTCAGTCTTTCTGTATCTTGATAACAAAACTCGACGAAATATTTTCGGATGGATGGTGAAGTAAATCCACGATGTTCTTTACTTGACTATTGAAAAGGACTGGAATGATTCCGAAACTCGGACGTGACGTGACTGGGGTTCTATATTCATGCCTTACCGATGTAGTCGAACCTCGTTCTTCGTAACGCGATTGTTGAAATCCAACTCAATTATTTAAGCTGTTTGGCCAATCGCGTGTTATATGTAAAGGGTGGTCGATTTCAGTCAGGGAATCTCTATGAACCGACTCGAGATTCTTATGGTCGGCTTTCCGATTAGAATTCTTACTTAAAAAAGTTACAGTCTTCCAGACTGGAATAGAACCCCCTGACAATATAAAGAAAAGTATTAATATCTGCTAGTCACTGAATGCATGCTTTCAAAAATTCTTGTTTTTCCTAAATTTTCACCGTATTATCATCCATAATCATTCGGACCGAAATTTCATGAGTAGAAGAATCGATCGACCTCTAAAAATTCTTTTATTTTTGAATTCCATATTTTTTTGGGTCAAAATCAAACCGAAAAACTTCAGGTAAAAATGTGGCTGACCTACTAGAGATAGTTACGAAATCAGTTTGATCGTGGATCATGAAATCCAGAAAATTCAGGAACGATTGAATACCCTGATAAGATTGAAATCCTCGATCCAAAAGAAAAGGCGCCACACTGTACCCACACAGTTTCGTTATATGTATATATATATGTGGTATATATTTTATATATGTATGTGTAACTAGGTAGGCGATTTGTAAAGTGGACAAGATTGCCCGATACTAATGATACAGTCGAACGCGAACAAGGGAAGCACGCGGTGAATTCGATAATTTGATATTAATGGTACCAATATATTTAATGGATTGTCTTCGGTAGCCAATGGCGGTATTACACGTATAGCACAACGAATAAATAGCTTCGGACAAATACCAATCTTTAAACAAGCTGTTCAGGCTGCCATTGAAGCAGCGTTTGAACTTTCGAAAATTTATCGACAAATTCGTGATCTGCGACTCAAAAAAACCTTAGGGTACCAATTTCACTCGAAATAGGAATATTTTAAAGTTTTCGTCGAGCATTTTATATCCGCAATTTTGAATTTTGCAAATCTGATTCCTGATCAGTGACCCAAAAAACCATATCCAAATTTCATTCAAATCTGTTGATCCGTTTTCAAGATATCGTCATTTTTATTGTATTTTTTTTTAAATAAAATTCCGTTATTCAAATAATTTTGAAAGTACTGAACCCATCGAAGCCAGAATTTAATCAGTTCTAAGTTCGGGAAAGCCGCGTGATTGAGCGATGATTACAATAGCTTCCTTTGTTCTCTGAAAAGAGAAACGAGAAATCAAAAATATATAAAAACAATGAAGCGGAACAAGATTATAATGACGATGTGACCGGTTCTTGTTCATGATCGCATCGATCGACGATGATTCCACATTATCAAAACGAAAATAACAAACTGTGGCCATGGGTAAAATAACACGGCATATAATGTTCCGGGTATTATGTGTATTCACCTATGTACCCGCGTTAGCCAAATGTGTATTATTATGGGGCACATAGGGGTACATGTGAATCGAGGTTTGCCGGGGGTGAAAAGGCGGAGAGTGAGGGTGGTTTTCGAGGGCGCACAACAAACGGTTGTCCAGGTTACGACGGTACGCGCGTTGCCATAACAAAACTTTCCAACTTGTGACTGTAAACATTAGCTCGACTACCTGCGGCTCTCCTAATGCTGCGTGTACTGGTCTACCGTAGCTGACACTAAAGTCACGCATTTGTAGGCCACACTCAGTGTCGTGGAATTAGCCAAACTGGCTCTGAGTAATGCCTCGTTTTCCCGACCATCGAGGTCTCCACGCACACGTATATCCGATACGCATTATCTTTTTGGCACGAGTTTCATACTTTTATTACTCCCTTCACCCTTCTTGAACTGTATCACACTCGTGTCAACTACATTTTGCACGTAAAGACGACGCGCGGTTATAGAATAGTCGCCAGTGGTTGAATTGCCGGTTGAAATATTGAAGAGAGATCGATTATACGAGCAAAGCGACGCCACTTTGCCCCATTTTCTTATACCTCAAATTTATCATCGATCTATGCAAAGCTTTGCGATGAAATTCATAATTTTTTGCTTCTTTCCACGTGGCAGCCCGGAGTCGATGCTTCGGTATTCATTTATCAATCAGAGAAAACAACCACGTCATTGTTTCAAATTTGCATAAAGTCTGGAGGGAAAACTCTAGACTTTTGTCGTGTTTAAACGTGGCTGGTACCGGTTTCATCCTCAGGGTTCAGAAATTATTCGGTAACGCTGACTAATCTGACTTTTATACAGGGTGAATCATTCCGGATCTTCCAATATTCGGAATATCAGACATCAAACGAGCTCGAGATCTTAAAAAAAAAAAAATGTTCCTTCATGTTCAATTTCGTCGATAATTATCTCATATTTGGTTCATCAAAATTATGCGAATAGTTTACAATACGGAGGGTAAATAATCACTAGCGAAGTTGTGTAAACCACATTTCCTTCACCTGAATATATTATCCCAATATACCTCCCAAGATTTTTCTCAATATCTCCTAATATCCCAATTTTTCCAATATTTTCCTCGATATCTCGTGATATATTCTTCAATATTTCTCCAGGAAATGTCCAATGTCTTCTGATACCTCCCACAATATTTCCCAACATTTCCTATACCCTTTGTACATAAGAGAGTTTAAAACAAGAGGAAGAAAGAGATTGAAAATTGACGGAGCTGTTTTGACGAGTCTCAACCTTGTATATATACGGGTCAAGTTGATTACTGCATATGGAAAGAGAGACAGGTGACGTCAGTGGTAGCACGCGTCGTCCAGTTCCTCCCACGAATCTTTGAGAAAACTGGATTTTTGCATATAAGGTATAGTGTGTGTAAACAGGTGCCCACCTGGCTGACTTGACTACACTCGCTTGCCTATGTCAGAGTGAACATAACAGGACTTTATGTAACACATACGTATCAATTGGGTGAATGGTGCAAGTTGCAAAATTTTCAGTAATCTATTCGACAGTTGATTCGTCGGTTGGTCAGGTAATTTCATAAAATCTACGTATTTTAAAAATCTTGGCCATGAAATTCAGATGCTATCACCGTCATAATTTTTCTCTTCTTCTTCTTGACGATTTTATTTTCATCTGTGATCAGAAGTATGAGACAAGCCGATGAAGATGAATATATTAGCATTTTTAGATCACGCATGAACTAGATGATTACAATTTTTAATGGTTTCGGCTCAAATCGTATACATCAAAATATCAGGAAAAAATAATGATATCAGTAAGGGAATCCGAGTGGCCACCCTGGTTCGAGTTTGCGATTATATTCGCATTACTATTTGGATCTGATGTTTTCAGAGAATTTGCTCACTTTATGCATCATAGAGGTCATGACATCGCTTCCATTCAAGTGACAGCACAAGCAGTAACAAGTTGACATTGCATTACTGTAAATTCGGCGTGCTACAATTTTTTTTTTAATATTGTCGATGGTAATAATTATAGGTGACAAACAACTAGTGAAAAAATGTCAATAAACTCATCGCTTCAATGCAATAATAATAATAATAATAATAATAATTCATTGATTATTTCCAATATAGCGGAAAAGAAAGATATAGCAGGCTGGGCATAGACAGTAGTAATTAAAATCACATAGTAGAGAGACAATGAAAAATGACCAGCCCATGCAATGATACAAGTGAAACCCATGCTAAATAAGTGATAGTAAAAAGAATCAAGAGATAGTAAACTGAAAATCATCAATTGGAGACGATGCTGTGACAAGGAGCCAGAAACAGTCAAGAGCAAGTAAAAGAGTACAGTAAGATACATAGTAAGTATCAATAGATACAAATACTGTAATAAACGGAACTTGATGATTTTCCTGAATACATTTTCTGAATGCTTTTTTTTCCGTTCCATTTGGTCAAGGTCGATCGTTCGGTCTAGATTCTCGATGGTATTTGTATAAGTTTCACAACGACATCGCACCCACCCGCATTCTTGTTAGCTACGTTGAAATATTCTTCCCGCGCATATAAAACAGGACTTGCGAGTCCTTGGAATATCGTGGTGAGTATACTTTTACGGTGCTGCTGCTGCTGCTGCTGCTGCTGCTGACTTGCGGTGCAGCATTGGAATGCAGACTCTGTATACGATTAGTATTGCGAAAGGTTGTGTGTCTCCTCACGGCGTCTTTTACGTGCGTACACGCGGTATTTACTCGGTACTGAAAATTCCTTACGCAGCAGTTGTACGCGTATCCTACCTACGGCACGTGATGGGTGAAACGGAGACCCCAGCGATGGCTAAAAACTGAAAACTGTGATAAAAATCGATCCAAAACTCTCCAAATTTCATCCCCTGGCATCTTTTTTCTTCAAATATCGCACTAGTACTGCATATTTGTAGTTTTGCGAGAGAATCTCGCTCCGTAGAGTCGACGATGATTCTTGACATATTGTAGCTTGAACAGATTCGCGAGTAACTCGTACCTGTCGCTGGTCAGGAACGAACGCGGAGCTGAGCCTGGGCTGGAAGCTGTTTGCACAAGAGCTCAGCATCTCTAACAGCATCTGTGTATGTGTTGGTCCAGCAGCGGTCACAACCTTACACCGTGCGCATTCCTTCATCTCACGATACGAAATAGCGTAGTTGATGATTATGTTTCTTCCCTAGCCTCTAGCCTCATCTCGGGTCTCACCATTAGTATAATTGAAGGGCGAGTTTGTCCAAATGGTGCAAAAAGCACATTATCCCCTTCAATTACCTCCTCATGAAATGAAATTCGAGGGTACCTCGTATCTATTCAATGTTCTCAGTTTTTTTTTCTACCGTAAACAGCAGCGTAATGAATACGAGGCTCGATTTATCTTCACGGCAAAAATGCGCTGCTTCAATAACAACAAATTCGATCTATCCCGTTCATTTCTCATTAGTCTGCCACTCGGCTTGTTGGTCAGTTTCGTACCCACGTAAAATCTTCAAGCCTGCCGCCTTTTTTCACGGTAAGAACAGGTGGCATCCACGTTTTACCGTATACGTTGTTGAATGAACTTCCCGATATGGCGGTTAGGTAGGCGTTAGTCTAGTACGTTAGACGGAGGGACGACCTTGTCCCTGACATTGGTTGTAAAATTCGGTGACTCTTCGACGTGGGTTTTGCTGGCCTCATCATCATCGGTATTCGCAATGACACGGTGCAAAAAACTCTAAAGAAAATCCCACGGGTGAAATTCGTCTTGCATTTATTTCGTTCTAGATTAAAGAGTCAGGCCATTTCTGAATATATTAGAACAGTGTTTAGACCGAACATGGTTGAAAGTATGAACTTACGTGGGGACAAAACACTAAAGACTCTGGTTCATTAAAAATTACTTAATTTTGTAGGCATCAGAATCGAGTTGATTCGTTCGGGGAAGCCTCGTCTATTTGTAGTTTTCATAATAAGCCGATTTTTGTCAATATCTGTACGTCTGATCGTGAGAGAATCCCGTTGGTTTGATGAGATCATGAGGTCGGAGTCTCTGAATCGATTGGAATGCAGGAATTACGCCACCGCTAAACTTTGGCATTTGGTATATTTCACCGACCGTGAGCTATGTGTTCGCGTGTGGAGTCTCGAACCTTCGTATGAAAGACAATCGGTTAAATTATTTATCGGGCGTCGTTTGCCATCGGTATAACGTATGTGACGCTTTCTCCAGGGATATAAAGAAGGCAAGTAAAATTATTCGGTTAATTCTTCATGGTGGCCACTGGTCAGGGAAAGGTCAGGAAATTCTAAAAATGGTCAGGAAAAAGTCGAGGAATTTTATGGCGATACAAAACAAGACAGAAAAAAAGATCCGCAGCGATTTTTCTTCTTCCTCGCGCGGAAATTCTAATCAATGGAAACAATAGAAAAACTTGTATAAATTATAAGTGAAAAAAGTACTTTCAAAAATCATTTTCATTCACCATTCAGTCAGAAGATTATTTATTACATACTCGAATAACCACTAATTTATCCGGATTTCAGTCAGGGATCAATAATAATCTGGTCAGGGAAAAGTCAAGGATTTTTTTACGCTTTATGGCGGCCGGCATGTTCTTAAATCTCACTTCCACGAATGACGTGATTGTAAAATACAATCGATGAACGCTGCAGCGCAGTATGCTAATTGTGGGTCAGATTTGTTTAAACTCTTCTCACTTCGGCCTGTTATAACACGAAGCGTGGAAATGTGTGAAACAAAGTATCCGATTTTAGCTCCAACTCGATTTCATGCCGTCTGTGTCTCGAGACTTTCTAACCGTCGAAAGAATCCCGCGAACACCTGTGAGAGTCCTAATAACGAACTGGACAGGTGAGTATTCGAATAGAGGTCAGGGTTCGGCTGCGAAATTCTGACCGAGAGAAAAGAAATCGAGATTCTATTCACGAATTGACTTTTGTCGATATGAATTATCCTAATTAACATGTTCGACTAAAAATAACGAAGAATTCTTTGATATGCCTCTGAAAATTCCTGAGTTTCTTATCTGTCGACGTTACGATCGGAAGAATTGTCAAAAATTTCAGGGGAAATGATAAATGACATGAAATCAATTACTAACGTTTTTTCCGTTGCTCCGATTTTCTGCTTCTTCACGTGACACGTATCAATCGAATTAGCCCCTGGAGAGGATTTCAACAGTCGTCGAGGGTGGGCAGCTGTAAGCTACACGTAACATCTTTGCGATTGACACGTATCAGGGAAACCAGAGATAGACGCTCAATCTTTGGCCCAGACTCTTGATTGCGACCGATAAAAGTTCCCTTATCAATCACAAGGTGAATTGAAGGCAATTTTGTGAACCCCAGAATTAAAGAAATTGTATGAAACACTTTTAGCTAAGAACTGTCGTAGGAAACTTGAAACAATTACATCAATCACACGTAATTTCCTTTCATCGTGCGTGTACCTTGTACCCTATTATACGTTGTGTTCAAAGTAGAACTATACTGTTGGATGTGGGGTGGCGGTCGGTCGGAAAGACGTTGAATTATTGAGGATGGCGTGTTTCATCCCTTGGCAAAGTTACAATTCGAAAAGTTTAGTTTGTCCTTTTGTTCGGACTGCGATACACCTCATACCTGCATGTACATGTACATGGATCTTCAATCCGCTCGCAAACCGTACCGGCTCATTCAATATTACATCAAACGTTGACCCTACGCAGGAACGAAGATAGGAAATTGTATAGAATGGGTATGAATCGTGTCCCAACAGCGAGAGGCCACTTCGCCGGGGTGCAGCAAGGCTATAATATAGGCTTATCATCGAAGAACGAACCCCTCTATATAATAACGTTGACGGGTGTCTGGCTGACAGAGAAGGGAATAGGTGGAAGGAAAAGACAATCATCGATAAAGCTCGTGTGAATATTTCTCTCGCCGCAAGCTTTCCGCACTTTTGTGCAGGGACAGCGAGAGTCGTGAGTCAGAATGATAGCTGGGTTAATGAACGCAAGTATGACGATGATTGCATGTCATTAAAATTCTCGTTATGAACTTTTGCTATACGTAGACTCGCAATTTATGAAATTTGTGGAATACTCTTTGAAATTCCGTACGAAACAAGCACCAGTATGTTGCACAGGGAACGAGCTCAACACTCGACTAACCTCTGCTCCACCTCGTACCTATCCCGAGCTTTATGTTACCAACGATGAAACGAATTCCGCGCGAATGAAATTTCAATTTACTGAATATTCAAAGAGATACTCTCTCAATTTATGTAAAAATCGATTTTCAAATGGGGAAAACTATCCAGGGCCCTAGAAGTGCCTCACATAGTTTCCCCCCCGATCCAGAATTGAGTCAATTTCTACTTGGGGTTGCGAATTCTCTGATATATTCGTCATCAAGAAAAGAGCACAGGGTTAGTTTTTTTTTTTTTTTTGCTACTTATCTGCTCCATTGAAATTGATTAATTTAATATCTGCTTAATTATCATCCTTTCAGCACGTCCGTGACTTTTTACAGCTTTATTCACGGTGTGCACGTGTAATTTGAACAGATAGTTACCTACTCAAGTCGACGGTACGTCTGCGCGTTGAAAAATAAAATATTGAAAGGTACGAGTAACCCTTTCATTATATACCCAGGGCTAATTTACTCCTCGTGTACGTCGACAGGGTACATTATATGGCGTGTGTGCCGGCTATGGGTATAAGTCCTTCTGACCGCAACATCTGCTGCTTCGCCACCGATCACGGCCGTGGCAAAATGTGGAGTACATAGGTGTGAACATGACGTGTAAAACCGATTTCAAAGATCGTGTCTCCACTCCACTCGTAGCGAACAAATTGGAAATCGAAAATATCGCGAGTCACCCTGATGTAACCGAACCATCTCGCGATGATTCGCACTAACGAAATTTATATCCTTCCTTGATCGAAAACGATTACACCTCGTTTCCTTGATACGTGGTAAATTCTACCAGGTGTACGTATACATTACGTATTTCATTCATCCGCGAGAGAAATTAGACTAATTTTTATGCGGTTTTTCTATGGCTAGCTTATTTAGTTCTTATCATTATTCATCAGATTATCATCGTCATACAGCGTTAGCGTTCGTGGGTTGACACAACGCAATAAAACTAGAATCCCTACAGACAAGCGTTAGCGTGTACCGTATCCAAGCATAGGATCATTGATCGTGTACCGATCACGCCATTCCATGCTTAGGCTCGTTCGAATTGAAGGAGGAATCGAAGAATTCAATCGGCAACGGTCATTTGTTATTGATTACCAATATAGCATACGCGTACAAAAGAAATCGTCCAACCATTAGAGACCCTAAGCGGAGTTCGATAATTTAATTTAACACCGCTTGAGTGCGATGATTTGTAACACGGACTTTTCTTCATGAAACTGAAGCCAGCAGCCATAATGAGCAGTCAAAGGGCTGAATTCAGTTGAAATAAAAGAATGAGTCCAAAGTTTTTGTGAAATATTGTAAAAAATAATACCTTCCGAGCTTTCATAAAAATTAAATTCGTAATTATATTCAAGGGAAGCTTGAAATGATTCAGCTTCATCTTTTCTTCCTGCCTTTCATCACTTTGTAGAAATTCTTCTTAGCTCACGTTAAACGGCTTATGAATATTGCGAGTAAAGACAGGGACATAGAATAAGAGTTTTGCGTGCAGTCGAAGTCGTAGAAGGTTCTCTTTAGCTTTCAATTTCTCTCCCACCTGGTACTCTCCAAATAAAGAGAGAGAGAGAGAGAGAGAGAGAGAGAGAGCGAGAGACACGAGGAAAAAGAGAACTTTGCAGGCTTTGGATATCAAATATGCTTCGGCAGATGGGACATCCCACAGTAGTTTGCCATTCCTTCGGGTTTGCCGGCGTGGGTGGTGGGTATAGACGACTAGTAGGCGAACAGTGGAAGAAAGCCTTTAATACACCTATATACCCAACCGATGTGAACCCCACCAGCGTAATTATAGACCAAACTAACCTCGACGTGGAACATTGCGCGAGCGTGGCTCTGGGTATCATATCGAGGGTACGCGAATAATGTGGGAATAGACATAATACCCCGCACGTTATAGGACAGATTGTCTCTTCACGAGTCGCTCGATTTCCTCGTTAGAACCAGGTTTTTATTCTCGATATTTCTTCATTATCGTTTGACAATTAAAAATCCCGCCCCTAATCTCTTCACTCGTTTTGAATCGGTGAAGCCTTTGGTTTCCTCAACCTCTGAACGCGTTTACGAAGAATTCGCGAGAAAAGCCAGAGGCAGCTGTGGTTAATAGGTATTATAATTATAATTAACGACGTGCAGTGCAGCGTTGAACTTAATTACCCAGCGATTATCAAATTTAAGTTAATCACGTCTTCGTGCAGGGTAATGTACCCAAGTTTTTTAGACACCCGCTTTCTTATGTAAGACATTTTTCGCTCCACATCCTCGAGGGGTTTTCATGCATGAGAAGTCGATTTGAAATCGCATTCGTTAAGAAAAAAGTTTTAGATTTGATTTTGTTCAGTTCGTTCAACAGTCGTCATGATTTCACTTATGATTCGACATTTTTAAATTGCAGTTTAGTTTTTATTTATTTCCATCATGCGTATTTTTCTCGTACTAAAATTGTTAATTAGCAAGAAACAAAAATTAACGAATTACGTTTTTTTATATTGCTTGTTTGTGTCATGTTACCTCTTGAACATCCCAAGCGTTTGGAGATGTTTCACAACTGTTTAAATAGTTACCGAGCGAGTACTAATTGCTTCGAGTTTCTTTCCCTTTGTAAATATTCGCTCTTCGGCTTAGTTTCCACCCCCTCTTCTCATGTTGGAGTTTTGTCTGATGGTACCTACTCTGTTTTTCATACGAATAAAATTATATACCGTGTTCTTAGTTGATTGCGAATTCGCGCTAATGACACTGTGATATCTTCCCCGAAGCCGACAGTGCCAGTAGCCTTTGATCATCCGGCAATAAAATTTTCGTACATTTGTTACTGAAATATGTTTACGCTCGGTATTGCTGACAAATGGGTAAGTGACGAAAGAGTAATGGTTCCGTGTTGGACTATAGAAGTGTGTAGAGAGTGTTTGCACCAAGGGAACCATAAATAATTCTCTTCGGGTCGGTATACCGTCTAAATGTATGGTTGAAAGGTTTCTTTGGCCAAAAACCCACTACCTCGTCATTTGCCCTGTTTAGTAAACTGGATATTAGATTCTCTATGGCCAAAGAGGATTATTTCTCCCATCCACCTGCTTCCCGGGTCTTGAACTAGATTCCGGATAATTATTTCTCACCGAACGATCAATCAACAGCTTTTACTCTGTCCGACCCAACGACTGTTGAACCTTCAAAGCTGGGCTTTTAGAGTCTGATAATCAGTTTTGTAGTTTTGTGGTAACAAGCTCTAATTTGAAAGTCGATTACGTAGTGAAATAATTAAAGATTGATTGTATGCTGCTAATTAGTGGTTCGATTTTACATTTTCGCACACTTGAGGTTTTTTTTTGTCTCGAGGTAATTTCTGATCTCGTATGACATGATGCGCGACAAATGGGCCGAGGGCATCGATTAATTAATTCCTTCGAAGACAATTAAACGAAAAAGTAGTCTTGAGAATTTATTCCTTGAAACGCTGTTACTACAAATGCACGTAACTCCGGTGACCCAGTTAAAGACGTATATTTCGTTTCTCGGAGAGAGAGACATTCCACCGTTAAACAGACCAGGCGTGCGTTGAGAGACGCCCTCGGCACTTTAACTAGAGAAAAGTACTCCGAGGTGCGAAGGAGAAAAGAACTTCACACAATACTTTAGCTATCTACCGCTGCACGGCGGAAAATCCCTCTTGGTTTTCCTTCCGGAAATTCTCTTCAGTATGCCACGAGTCGAATTACTTATCTCCAAATCTTATCACGTCACCTTGAATTTTCCTACTAGTTGTAAAATTTAAGCGTGGAATAGAAAGCAGAAAGAAAAATGATCGAGGAATTGAAGCACCGTGCGTGAGAATTCGAGTCTTTGTTACTAATCAGTCGATCGTTAAGGTCGAACGACTCCCTTCTCGATCGGTGCTTTCGATAAAGCGAAAAATAAAATAGATGTTTGACTAAAAAACGCTGAAAATGTTGATTCTTCGATAAATTCCGTTTCCACTGGGGTAGAAAACGTTTATCGAGCTTCGATCGACTGGTATAAACGAGTAAACATTATCACTGGACACCTTGTCTAAACGGTACTAACGATGAAAAGCTATGGAAGCTATAAACGATACCGATGAGAAGAATTACCCTATTTGTGTACAGGAGCTGATTCACAGCACCATTGTACTCAGACGTTATTGGCTCATTAATTTCGCATCGGCTGCTATCTAAACACGGTTATAGCCACTGGTCAAAGAAAACCTGGAAGTGATGGGATTCTAAAATTGCAGTCAGAGGAAAAAGAAAGCTAGGGATTTTCATGATACTGTATTCATTGGTCACCGTGAAAAAGCTTCTCCTCTTTCACTCTTCTCGCATTCGCTTTCCGCCCCGAGCAATTAACGAGCAAATAGCGACGATAGTGCAAATTATCATCCCACCTGAACTCGATACTCGCTTTTTCGACGCTTTGAAATAAAGTTGGACAGTGAAAGAGTATTGAACGTTGATTGGTTTGGGGTTGGGTTGAACGTTAGCTACGAATCCACACACGGTGTTACTTCTCTTTCTCTCATGCGGTAATAACATGGTGGCCACTGGTCAGGGAGAAGTCAGGAAATTCAGAAAATGGTCAGGGAAAAGTCGAAGAATTTTATGGTGACACAAAACAAGGCAGAAAACAGATCCGCAGCGATTTTTCTTCTTCCTCACGCGGTATTCCTAATCAATGAAAATGGTAGCAAAACTTGTATAAATTATAGATAAAAAAAGGATTCTTAAAATTCATATCAGATGCTTGAATAACCACTAATTCATCCGAACTTCGGTCAGGAAAAAAGTATAATTCGGTCAGGAAAAGTCAGGGATTTTTTTTTTCTTTTTATAATAGCCACCATGGTACACGAGCTCGCCGGGATTCATTGTCCGGTGATCCGGTTTGAGTTGAGAAAAAAATCTATGTCGATTTGTAGCGAGGGCTAACAGTCGCGGATGATCTTTTCTGCACGCCAGCTACTCCCACAGTCGTCTTATTTTCGCGAGCGTTAACCTTTCGCAGTTTAATGATCTTTCATGACTTGAATAGTGATCCGTGATTTCCGAAAAATGATCGACGTTATATTAGCCGCTAAAACCGATACGATATCATTTCGTTTGTACCTTTATGTACTTTTTTTTGCGATTCGTGAGAACTTTCTTGGGACAGAGTACCCAATAGGTACCCGCCTGTCTTAGAAATTGACATTTTTTGTTCGTACCACTCCGACAACTTTTGTTGCCGTTGATGTTAACGTTTCCACGAATAATTTTTTTTCAGACTTGACATGTAGGTATATATAAGTACCCAGTAACGACGCATGGCGTCATTCGATATTCAGATAACCGTCGCAGATTGCTACGCTATCACTCGCTAATGCTGATTGTCCTATCATAGCTGTCAGTATTCCTCTCATGTATTCACGGGGTACGAAACCCTACGCTACTATGCACTATTGCGACGTAAAATCTACTCACTCACGACTCACTCTATCTCATTGTCAATGCAAGAACATGGTATAGTAGGGTGGCCCTTATTTGGGGGTCGGTGTAATTTTGTCCACAACGCTACTCTAAATTTGTTCAAAATAAATAAACAAAAATCTGAGGGAAATTCGAGCTCTCTAGCTCAATGGGAAAGGGTGCGTGTAAGCCCTTAATTTTTCCCACTCGAATAACGTAGGATTTTCGACTCACATTTCTTCCAAGCCTATCGTGTGCTGGAAAAATCTGGTACTCCGTCAGATGCTGATATTCTAGAATTAATTTTCGATCTGTTTTCGAGGACTGTTATCGTCGTTTCATTGAGGTTTTACACAATACCTACTAAATGTATTTAGGAACCATGATTTTTACATGATTTTAACTGATGCAAATTTTTTACTTTTCACCAGTAAATTGAGCTTCATAGGTGTGATGAAGGAAACATTGTAAAAATCATGATTTTCAATTGAATTCCGTAGAAATTGCGGCAACCCCCAATGAAAAGATGATGCCAGTCTTTGAGGATAGATGAATAGTTGTAGATGATAGATAAACAGGTATCGCAGAAAAACAGTCTCTGTCGGCCGCAGCTACTGTGTGAAATGCCACCCCAAATGGCTGAAAAAATTTGTACATTATTACACAGTATCGATACTATGAAAAGACGGAGGGACAGATTTTTCAAGCACACGAGAAGCTTGGCAGAAAGAAATGAATTCTGTCGGTAAAAAATCCTATGTTATTCGAATGGAAAAAGTAAGGACTGACAGGCACCTTTTCTCATTGAGCTAGAGAGTTCAAATTTAACTCAGATTTTTATTTATTCATTTCGAACCGATTTGGGGCCCGTCGCGGACGAAATTTCACCGACCCCCAAATGAGGGCCACCCTAATGGTAGAGCATTCAAACCTGAAGCGTTGTGAAGTTGGTTGGAAATGAGGAAGAGCACAAGCTTGGAAATTTTATCACGTCCGAAAAGCTGTAACATTTTTCTTCTCCGAGATGCAGAAGGTCAAAGTCGGATATCTCGATTTTTCGTCCCAATAGTAGATTCTTCCCATACCGAAAGAAAGACACAAACGCCTGTAACTACTAGGATTTTACACACTTACAGAAATTACTCATGACATTTTTCTCATTGGATGCCGAAGTTTGTCCACTTGACATTGTAGCAGCAATCAGCCGAAGCAATCGATCCGGTCGAGTCGATAAAGAGAAAACTTATTGTTTAACGTTTCCAATTTATGAACAAAAAAATAACGAGAAAACCAAAACTTGGAGCAAGTTAGATAAAAGCATCCATATTTTTCTCGGACATTAATGTCTCACACACCGATGAGTAATTTTGTTTCGTTTTTCATTACTTCTTTCCCGCGAAGAAGAAGACCACGAGCCTTCGGCTGAATCGGTTCGTACTCTGATTACTGTTTCTCTTACTGTTATTAATTTTCGGAAAAAAACGGTCAAGTTTCAGGAGTCTCTAACCGTTTGGAAAAAGGCGTATTCTTGAGCCTTTCGAGTCGCAATTTCTGATTAAACAGCATCGATTGTTAATTCTCGTGATTTCCGTCCCTTGAATAAAAAAATTGTTTTTATATTCTACAAGGATATTTTACAGAGAATTCCACAGCCGATTATTGAATCGATTGCTGTTCGAAATGTTTGAGTCAATTGAAAAGGAAACCGTCAGTCATTAAGTCGATAATCGATTCGTAATTTCGTCTAGTTCCGTTTCTCACCCCCTCGCGGTTCCCCGAAAACGTGGCTCCAGGTCGCCCCGGGTCCCCGGGTTCCCGGCGTCTCGTCGACACTCGTCCGTCTCGAAGATTCCACCTGGAGGTGGTGACCAGGAGTCCGTCGTACGGCAGGTCGAAAGGTACGCGATATCGACCTGGGGGTTATTGTTGATGCGAACGGTAACCAGGGCGACTTGGTACCACGACGAATGGACGACCTCGCGGTGGACGTCGTCGTCCAATCGGCGTCGACGTTTGTCATGGTTTTTTTTGATTGGCCGATCCTTTGGATAAGAGACCAGATCGGAGACCTCGACGGTCACAAACGGTCATCAAGCGCGACTTAGCCGACATGGAGAACCCCGCTTCGCGGTCTGAACTCCGGGACCTTAGACTCAACGAACTTGAAACCACCTCGACCCGGAATATCGTCACCGGCTAAGAAGTGGCGCGCACTTCGTGTAAGCTTTTCACCAATTCTTTGTTTCCCTCATTTTTCGTCCCGCATCGCGTTGACCAGTCATCGAGTGTCTTTCGATAATTTTGATCGAAGTAAACTATAATTGAAAACTGAAGGTTCAGAGTGCGGATGAAATAAGGAGAAGGTAAACCCTTAAAGTGGATTGCGGTCTTCGTCAGACGTCGGGGGCTTGCGAATTTTTATACTGGATTACTCGCAGTGTATTTTTCGCGCTCACAGTCGTAAAAGTTATAGATACGTGTTTCGGGTGATGGAAAATCGAGGATATTTCGCCCTCTTTTTCTACGGTCAGAGTATAATCACTGCGGGCACATGAGGCGTGCGGGTGAAGGAAAACAAGAGATGGTTACAAAAAATCGCCCTTTGATCCCATTTTTTATCATTCAAATCTCCGGCGAGCTTTTCTGTGCCTACGTTACTTTGATATACGTGAAACTCAATCCTGAACTTGTGAATTAACATAAATAGCGAATTTTCAAATTTAACTATCGTCTCCGATGTCTAATCTTTGTCTATGTTTCTGTTTCAGGAACTGAAGTTACTTCGCAAGGCAGAGCTTTTAATTAAGCTCTCGTCACCAATACCACGGTGAGTCGAAAGCGATTTTGAAGATTCCTTCTATTCGTGTTCAGTTCTATTTCCTGGTACTTTTTTTTTCATTTGTTACAAATGAAGAAACACTGGGAAGTCAGGGAGAAGTCGGAAAATTAAAAAAAATGGTCAGAGAAGTCAGGGAATCTGAAAAATGGTCGGGGAAAACTCAAGGGATCCCCAGCGTTTTTTTTCTTTTTCGTGCGAAAATCTTAATCAATGGAAATAGTAGAAAAAGTTGCATGAATTACAAATCAAAAACTATTCTCACAAATCATTTTCTTTCACCATCCATTCAGAGCATTATTTATCACATATTCGAATAATTGCTAATTTCAGTCAGAGAAAAATTGTAATTTGGTCCGGAAAAGTAAGGGATTTTTTTTTTTTTTTTTTTACTTTTACCATCTTGTATCGTTTTGCGATTCCGTCTGCAGAAACCGTTTTCCGAATCTCGTACTCGGCTCGCGTCCCGTTCGCGTTCGGATGATCACCACCCACGATCCTCAACCGGACGTGGCGATGATACAACGTGATTAGCCATCCTATCCTAACACGTTACGGTCCGGTTACCAGAATTACGAGAATTACAAGAATGGAAATATGCGTGGTGAGGAAGCAAATCATTCCATCAAACTTTCTCAAATATACAAACTTACTCAATTATTATCTTTTTTTCGCTTAATTACTCGGTATATATACGGTGAAGATTTTTTAAATTCTTCATTTGAATTTTACACCTGTAAAAACCCAATGACGGTTAATTTTATTTTTTATTTCTGTTTCACCAAGCGAGACTAGATGGAAATCAGTCCACGTATTCAACCTAGAATCTGGATCGTTATCTAATCGCGTGTAACAAGTGGTAGAAAGTTGGTAAAAAAATCGCCGAGGTTTCAAAACTAAATTACGAGCAATCCATCATAGCCGAATTTTTAACACCCTGGGGGTCTTTGACGCGACAGAACAAAAGCGAGAATTAGTCATTTTCTTTCAGTTTCCAATTTTGAACTCTGAAGTTTCTCGAATTCCTGTCACGAATCAGGGCCAACCAACCGAACTGAAACGCGTTCTCGTTTAATCTACCTGGGTATAGGTCGTAGCACCGTATCAAGGCGAAGGCTTTCAGTATCAACGAAGCGTGACCGCGAATCTTAGCGATTAGTGTCCAAGCGGCGTGAAATCATAGTAAGACACAAGGTGTCTTGATACGTTATGACAGAGGTGCAGCCGTTCTATTTTGTCCGTTTTATTACCCACGTGGAGGCGTGAGTGATTGAAAAATTACCTTCATTACCAACGAACACCTTTGCCGTTGCGGTTGGTCAACGTCATTCAACGTGACAGACTATAAAACGTTTTTCCGTCGTTTACGCCACGATATAAATCTCGATTTCTTTTTTATTCTAAAGAGCGGTGAAAATAAAAAAAGATTGATTACATCCAGACGATATATTAGCTCCGAAAAGTCAGAGTTTAAAGTAAACCATCAGAGAATTTATTTCATCGTCGGGTTAAAAATATCTTCGATAAAACCGTCGCGACAAACACGAATCTCTTGCTAGATGTCATAATATGGCAGAGGGGTTGGGGTATAATAATATAAGCGATGAGGAAAATGTAGCGAGAAAATTTTATGTTTTCGTGTCAAAAATATGAAGAAAAAAAGATAAAGAAACGGAACTGTCAAGCTTCTATCATTTAAAATCCTTTTTCTTTCTCTGAACAACCGGAAGTGTCTCTCTCTCTCTTTGACAAGACGTTTCAGCCAAACATTTCGGTAATTTATATATTTATTTATATTCATTTTTCACGAGATGTGAAAAGAAAATATTCATCGCAAAGTGGAAATTGAACGAGAAATTTTACACTTTTCAAACAAAGAAAAAAACGTTTATAGATCGTTAATCATTCTGAAAACTACGCTAGAGTCACATAATTTTGCAAATTTTAGACGACTTTGGTATTACTGACCATAAAAATCACGCTTAAAAAATCAGACGTGATGATTCTTGAATTCAAGTAGAAAAATCAGGAAATAATCAGATTCAGACACGTGGTCATATTTTCAACAAAATTTAATTTTACACGGATGGAATTTAATTAACTGACATTTTTCACATTCTGGATGAAAATTACGAGAAGATAGATTCGAGGAAGAATAAAAATAGCTAATTTTAGTGAGATACGTGAGTAGACAAAATTTTAAAACTAACACAAGACGTGAGAACTCGAAGACTTTTACTGTAAAAAAAATATTTCACTCCTTGTGCTTCGAGTCTTCTTTATTTTTTAAATTACTGAAAATCCCTGAGTCGTTTGACGTTCTCAAACAAAAGAGAAAAGGCTCGACCCTTCTCTGGGCTAATGAGTCTCGGGATAATCATCGGCATAAACAGAATTAAAATTTTCTCGGTGTGTCCTAAAGCGAGTAAAAATGAAGGAATAAAAAGAAAAACGAATAAAAATAATGAAAATAGTGAGCCAGGGTGGAGGAAGGGGGATCAGCGTCGCGGCGCAGGCGCCGCGTCGCAGTAATAGGGGTAACTCGTAGAGAGAGGCTCAGTATTCACCCGGCCATCAGCTGATCGATATATGCGCGTGACAGTCACGTTACATCGCGGGTTACGGGCGTACGATAGTACGATTCCCCTAATGACTCATACCTGACGCTTTCCGTCTCCTCGGCTCACTGGCTTCGGCGTCTTGTTCATTTTTATTATCGCATTAGTTGGTTATTTAATTCTTTCATCATCGCACCCTATTCTAGCGTCGATTATCTCAGTCCAGTTCCCAGGGCGTTTCTTCGTTATAATCGCTCAGTTATTATCAGTGAGATGCGAAAGTGGCGCGAGTGCACAGACTGATCAGACTTATGTTATACCGCGGTTTTTTTCTTTCGTTTTTTTGGTTCGTTTTTTAATATCAAAAACTTACTGGCGTCGTGAAGTGAATATTTAATTTCGGTTTTTTTTTCTTTAAGTTTCTCTTTTTCTACGACTCCAGATTCCTGGTTAATCGAGGTACGTGAAGGTCTGCAACGTCTAGATTGTAACTAGAATTCTAATGATTCGATTGAAACAGTAGAAAAAACAAAATTATCCAAAAATCAAATCATAGATTATCCGTTTGTTGAAAGTATCATGTATTCATTCTACATTAATTGAATATTTGCTTGTTAAGATTAACGTTGAGTCTTAGCATTTGTTATATACCACAAAATTAGCAATTATTTTAGCATTTATTATATAATACAAAATTATTAACATTTTTAAATTCAGGCTTATTTTCGCTCTTCTTCTTCTTCTTCTTCTTCATTTTTGTTTATACACTTCATTGGGTTTTCTTAATTGAACCAATTGAACGTGTCACTCGATAGTCGCCATGTTCGTTTGACGCTGGGTCGAAGCATTCGAATCAAAAGTTAGAAAAATGTCAAATACCGTTGAAAAAATCACCAGACTATATATTCGTTTCATTTTTCGATGTTCGAGCATTGAGTTACTCGAATTAGCTGAAACTTCTTCATTACACGAGCAAGAACATTTAATTGTTTCAGCAATATCGTTGAAAATTTACTCATGTTTGAAAAAACAATCGAAAAATGAGAACTAATCCAAGTGTGGTGTTCTTGTATCAACGTTTGAATTATTACGTATTACATACTTATCTACGTGTTCATTTTGTGTCACTTGTTGCCTCACGCTACACACACACCGTGTGTGACACACGATGTGTCTATCGCTTAGAAAAACTCACTACAAACCGTTAAAGTCTCGATTCCTCGCGTAGTCGATGAATATATACTCATAAATATGAATACGACACAAGGTGTGTATTGATACAACCTAAAAATAGTTTCGTATTAATTACCCAATTCGGTATCATCTTTCATAGAATCTGAAACAGCTATTCAGCCAGTCAACAAAAAATGATCTCATACGCTCGTAAGAATGATCATTGAAGAGAACCGTCGCACCGTACCAATGAACGTTCTGAAACGAAATGAAGAAATTTCTCTCTCACCTATCCGGGGAGCCTGAAAACTCGTTAAGTCAGACACGAGATACATTTGAATGATGAATTTGGTATATCGCACGATACCGACATCTGGGAGTTTACGTTGAGCTCTCCCTTCGTCCATGTTTCGTCTATCGATCGTTCATCCTCCCTCCCCCCTCCTCTCGAACCGTGATTAAAATACCTTAGGGACCAGAGACGCTGGCGGTGCTGCTGCCCCCCTTGACGACTGATAATAAAAGCCTAACGAATCTATACTCATTTCAGAATTCAGACAGAGGCAGATCACGTGTCGTACTGTACGCGATACTGCAGTTGACGACCGTAACCGTAAGCGAGACTAGAAATTTTCCAGGTTGAATTAAATTATGAACCACAGCTGACCAGCGGTGATATAGCTAAGTAAATAACGCGAAAGACTGGCAAGAGCGATAGCTTCAGCTCTCCAGTCAGTGAGTCGCGGCCTTTGGAACGCTACGGTTACGTACACTGAGGGATAGGTGGGCCGGCACCCATAGCGTGTAATTTATCGGTGTCCCGTTTAATTGTGAGTCCGAATCTTGTTCCAGGTTGGCATTAGCTAATCAAGTTTCGTTCTTGTTCTTCAAATTTTTTGGAGCGATTCGTTCACTCGGTGAGAGTGAAAATCGTGGATTTTGGAACGAAGTGAAATGTCACCCCGAAATATTTGGAGTGTATTCGCGGCTGTGTTTCTTATGGGATTTTCAAGTAGCACTAAATTATTATGTGGGAATGTGTCTTAGGGAGGGGTAGGGAAATAGCAGGCTATGTGTTCTGAGGATTTATGTACGGGAAAATTGTTCCATTCTCTGAAATACGGATCGGGTTTCTCGATTTATTACGACTCTCTCATGAACTGTGTACAGTGGTACCGGCTGGGGTTTTAAGGGGACCAGACCACAGCGTGATTCAACAAATTCTACATTCTTGAAAAATCATTAATATCTTATCCAAAGTTCATTACACATGGAAAGATTGACTTTTTAAATAATCACTTGTCGTAAGGTTGTCGGAAAATATGGATAGAGAATAAGAGATTGATTGAAAAAGTCAGAATGAAAAATGAAAATGGAATTTTTCGTCATTTTTACAGGACGAACAAGTGGGATATCCGGAAGGTCAGAACAACTCTCACATCATTACTGGTGAGTCAAGTTACAGAAAATATTGATAGTTTTGTATGTATTTTCTTTCCATTTGAGTGAGTGTGTCGCAGGCCACGGCCGATCTACTCATTTCACTTAGCGTAAACAAAATCAACGGAATTATGTTTCTGTCCTCTTGGTATCGTAACGTTATGTGATATCTTGTTATTTACCCGATATCGGCTAATGAAACGGGTCAATTTCCTCACGGATCCGACCATCGATCATCTTCTCCCGAATCACTCAAATTGCAATGTGATCCATTACGCATCAACGGTCTACCATACTTGGGTACCGCCACCTAGTCACGCGCAAACATACCTATGACTCAAATGCAGCGAATGAGTCTCGTTCATCGATGCAATTACCTCCACATCGCAGTCGAACCGCGTTCTGTCATAATTAACCAGCTGACATTTGCATATTTTTCATACTCCGAGTTATAGGCACCGTGCGTGAAAACCAGCAGCGCCACAAGTGACTAAAAGTCGAGAGACTATTCACTCGGGATTTTGCGCGCATTTTTTTCATTTCATACATATTAGTAGGTAGTTTGCGAAAAAATAATTGGGTCATATTTTATCACCAGATTGGTTGGATTTTATAATTTTTTTCCAACTGCTCGATCATCGTGCCGGCGTGTAGATTGAAAAGTGAGTTTTTTTGCCACTGCGAGCGCTGGAGGTCATGCCACACGTGGAATACGCCAGTTTAAGCTTCTTATACAGAATCATTTCGACGAGGACTATCCTTGCGATAACCGTTTGAATACAAAGTCGTGGAATTTATTCATACCTCTTGTTTTTTTGCCATACGAAAGACGCGTGATTTAAGGTTACGTTCATGAGAATAGGAGTGCCGTATAGAAATCGATGGCGATAAATTTTGTATATTATGTAAGAACTATTTCGTTTATGGTTTTCTCATCGTATATCATTTAATTTAATAGCCTTATGCCCATCATAGGCAGAAATTCTTGTATAAAATTAGTTCCTTATTTCCTTCTTTTTTCTTTTTAACGCTTGGGAATTCAAAATCGCGGCATAATATTAATGGTATTGCGAACTGGTTCTTAAACCCATCGCTGACACGCTGTCTGTACTATTTTAGAGCGTCCAAGAAGTTTACAAACCGACGGAATACATTCTCTCCTTTTTTTCTTTTCAATACCATTCGCTGGCCAGAAGCCGAGTAGATATTTTGGTGATGCTTGAGAACGCCACGTGGCCCTGAGAAGATGGTTATGTGGTATAAAGTTACCAAAACTGGTTAATGCATGTATTATATTATATGTATATACGACCAGAAATTTTTTACAGACCATTTCAGACTTCAATCTCGGTTACGATACGTCGATTCGTTTTTCAGGATAAATTTATTCACCCCATGTTTCCCTTTTGCATTAGACATTTTGTTAGCTTTGAAATATCCTTGAAGATATTATTATTTCAATATAGACGTAAACTTTTTTTACTTCGTCGTCCCCTTGATTTTATCGGTTTAAAATGTGAGAATAATCGATATCCCGCAGTAAGCACATTAAAGGTTTCAATTTTACATTATCGAAATTCCGATTTATGACATATTTCGACGTAATTAAAATATTTTATCGAAGAACACGTGGGTATCTTTTTTGTTCGTGCCTTCGGCGTTTTCGATTCGTTAATTATTTTTTTTCATCCTGACTGACTAATTAACTTCTTAAACTTTTTAGAAGGAATTAATTTTTTTCATCTCAGACGTACATGGAAATCATATAATTATAATTCAACTCTGAAAAAACAAAAATGGTACGGTATTCTCAATATCGCGTGAATTTTAATCGAAAAAACGAGATTATGTCATCTCTGATTGTGAGTGCAAATAAATTCTCCAGTGGACGGACGTTTCCCTGTTTGCTGTCCGAACATAGCGCTTCTAGTTAGACAGGAAGTTGGAACTAGTGTGGGGATTATATACGCGTTGAAGAGGAGTACTAGGCCATCCGTCCATCCGTCCGTCTGGCGCGTGTTCGCGAACCCCGCGGGCGTTACACCCTAACCAGGGGTGCATAACGCCTGTCGCTAAGGTACACTCTGCCGTAAAAGTTATGAAATTTACGGTTCACAGTCGAGTACTTGGAAACTACGGCAGTCTCTTATTAGAATCGAACTATTCCACTGAAAACTCATTTCCAAGTTTTTACTGGCAAAATTCCGTACAGAGACGAGATTCCTATAATCAATCTGATTTCTGATTCTTCTTGCAATATGCAAAGAAACGAGGATAAAATCTGAAAATCCGGGTCGATCGAATTTAGAAAACTATTCTTTCTTTGGCTGGAAAAGTAGAGAAATGAGTCTTCAATTTTTCGTTTGAAAAGTAAAAAAATCTTCAATCGCTGCGCAGATTTCACACGTTTCTGAAAAATGGATTGAGTGAGGAAAAAATCTTCGTGAATTATTTTTGAGTTTTTCGTTGAAACACCCGTCAAGTTATAAATTTGTCATTAGTTTGCAATCTGGAAAATTGCTATTCTTCGAAAAAGTTGGAGAATCGCTTTCTTATATTTCCCAGCGACGTTTCGAACACCCGTTTCCTCAAAGCTTGTTTCTCAGCGATGAATTAATGATCACTTTTCATATTTTCAAAAACAAAAATAATCGAAGATTCATTCTTCCACTTTACAGTTAATGAAAGTTTTTCAAGATCCATCAGGGCGTCCGAATTTTATTCACGTTTCAAAATAGTACATTTTTTTGGACTACTCTGAACTTGAATCTTTTTCGGACAGATGTAGTTGTTTCATTGATCGACACAGGGTGAGATTGGAAGTAATGAAAATGTAAATTTGGACATCAAACATAGACGCAGAAAGAAAAATATACACCTATCTGATGATAAATGTATCGATACATATGGATTTATTCGGACTCCACTCTGCCTCCAGGCGAGGTGAAATGTGGTTTTTTGTTTCTGTTTTATCTTTCACTACGGAATCGCTGTGTCAACATTTCTCCGCATACATACACAACTTGTTGTTTGCATAATGAAACTGCCTTTCAACCATCGGGATTGGATCCTATAAAACAGTCCCAGGAAAAAAGGACATGGAAGAAAAATGGGAAAAATGTCGTTTATGAGACACGAGATTTCGATACCAGAACCCAACTCATCGTTGAGGCATTCAGATTCTTCAACTTCTGAATCACTGTATGAAACGTACAATTCATTCTACGTCCGTTGAAAAATTGCCAATTAGAGGAAGAATTGCTAATCGATATTCTGCCTAGTAATGATAACCCAGGTATCGGAATATTTGTGTTTGAAATGATCATTTTGCAGACTGAAAAATTTGAGAATGAGAAACACTCGGATTTCTAGAATCTGACTGAAAATTTTCTGTACGTATAATTTATTTGTTCTTTCTCTGCAATTCTGTCATTTCATTGATTAGCGAACCCACAATCCAATCCTGAGCTGTGGAGAAAGATTTAAGTATCAACTAGATATATTTATTTATGAAGTGAAGTGAAATTATAGGAACGAGGAGAGAAAAGGCGGAGGATAGAGTAACTAACAAAAGACAATCAAACGCGCAATTGAGACAAGTGACGATCGAGTCTAGCCGCAACGTAGCTTTGCACTCTGTGTAATTGGCCAAGTTGGAACAAACTCGGTATAGAGAGCTGTTTCGCATTACGAGAAAGAAGTCGAGGTTTCAGTGGTAGTTCCATAGTTCTATTATGGCCGGTAGAACTCCGGAACTCGGTGTGATGTCCGTGTAGCAAAAAGCCAAATATATACTTCCGTACCTCGAGACCCGTGGATAAATAATTAACACTTGACAAACCGCTGTTTACGCGAGGTACAAATTAGTAGAGATTTAACTACTTGTTTCTACACGTGAGCCTGTTTGACTAGTTGAAAATTGGTCCTAGAGATGAAACTAAACGCTTATAGGAATTAACAGCCCAACTCGACTTCAGCTTCGGCACAATTTTTTTTCTTTGATAATCGTATTCTAATTAGTATCGTTGAAAATTAACCGAAATTATGAGGAACATCGAAATGAGCGAGTGACGTTTGCTTGTTATTCAGGATGAAATACTCGATTTTTGTACGATATTTTTACGCCTTTTTTCCACTCGCTTCGAGGCAAAATTCGTCGAAATGGTTTCTATCTTTGAAAAGACCTAAAAAGTCAAAGAGAGTGTTATTTTTGTATCTTATTTCGAGTCCCTCAAAAGGCGACACGTGTCTTTTCGAAGTTGGGGCGGAGAGAGAGGACAAGAAAAGACGGTTGATGAAGAACGAGAATACGCGTTTCGCGAGTAGGCAGACAGGAAATCGCATCGATTTGGAATCCGAATTGACTTTTATCAAGCATAAAAGAGACCTTTGTACGATTCCTCGGGTGCCTCTGGGCCTCAGAGTCGGAGATATTCTTATTCCGGTCTTCTACTCTTCTCGTCTATAGATTGGATTTTATTTTAGGTCAACATGCGAGCACCGTAACACGTTAACGCGTACCGTACCTGAGTGACGTCATACGACAAGTGTTTCCAAACCCGACAATACTGTACACACGATCGGATATCGTCAAGATGGTAACTGTGTCGACGTGTATATTCACAGTTTTTTTTTCCCATTTTTCCATTTACGATTCAACTTTCTTAGAAGCATCACTTTTTAGTAGAAAACCGGGAAATGTCAGGGACTTCGGGCTCATATCCGGGATTTTTTTCAATTTTTCACCTACAGTTTGTACAGTTTTCGAAAATATCTGAAATCACGCGCTAATCCTAAAGTTACCTTAGTTTCTCTGAACCGGAATGTTTATTGGTACGTTTGGAAATTGATCAAATTTGAAAATTTTCCCATTTCAATTAAATTAAGGCTGCTTTACGCTTAAATTTTTCGATTCAAAATTTGTTTCCCAGTTTGATTCTCGAAGCGCCATACGAACGCGTCTTCGTCGTTAAATTAGAGCGAGAAATAGCCTACTTTGAATTAAGAATAGTGAATTTTCATAATATAACAATCCTTAAATTATCGTTAATCAGACACGCAATAATTAATTAACGTTTGGTGATTGAGTTTACGTAAAATAAAGGTACAAGAAAAATTTACAATTCTATTTTATAACGAGAATAATGTTTGCTGTTTAAGTTGTGAAGCATTTGCATTCAAACATTTTTTTGCTCAGGTGAATTAGGTTGAAAATTCGCAGCAAAATTGAAATTTTCAACCGAAGCTATCGTCTACCTTTATAATCCTGTAAATTAATCCAATTGTTCGTCGATTCACATATGAATTAATTTTCGCCAATTTTTTTCAACGATATTAATCGCAAAATTAACACGAAATTTTGGGAACATCCTGAGAATTTTCAGAAAAATGTCAACCTAACGTTTTTCCAAATTTAAATCCAATCTTATCATCACAGAAATCGAATATCATGTATCGAAGTTTGAAAAAAAAATGAAATTATTACATCCACATAAATTGAACTTGGAACAAAACATAACAAAATTTAATACAGGTGGGGTGGTTGGATTTTTACAATATTTTATTACATCCGTCTAGCTGTGTAATTAGATACGTGCGGTAGTACCTCTTCATCTTAAAATGAGTTTGTCGCAATCTGAACCCGGTTGAACCTACCGTGGATTACCGTGTCCTATTACCCGTGGATAATTGACTGACTCTGGGTTTTATCGACCGTTTAACCACCGCTCAACCGAGAGTACGACGTCAGTTTTTTAATTCTAGGCCGTAGCGCAATCGACTCGACGTAGAACAATTTTTCGCTCCATGTAGGTAATGTCAGCTCAGTCTTTGAATTGTTCATTCTAATGCTCGACCCAAAAGGTATCAGAAAGTTTCCAGTCCTCAATTATTGATCATAAATATCAATAAATGGGGGAAAAAATCGATTTTTGTGAATTTCAGATCAGATTATTAGCTGATTCTGATCAAAAAAACTAGTTAAGAATCGGGGCGGTAGCTTCTCCCAATTGATTCCAATCGCGTATTGAATTGGCTTCGCGAGAAGCAAAGTCGACTGAAACCGCAGACGAAAGTAAATGGTGAAAAAATATAGAGAAGAAAAAAGTTTGAATAAGAGAGAAAAAATAATGACGAAGAAATAAAAAAAAAAAAAAAAAAAAAAGGAAAAGAAAAAACTTAAATAGGCGGGGCTTTGACTTGCTCCAGACGATCAATACTCCGCAGCATACAATCGTGCCGCGTTCGCCACTGTATCATACCAGGTTATTTCCCTCGAATCTCCCTATACAGTGGGACGCGGTGGAATTCGAGAATCGTCACGTGGCGATAACTCGGAGAGATTTTTTTTTAACTCCACGTTCCTCTGTTTTCGGAGAAAAGAGGAAGGTATTGTAATCACCCCGAAAACCGATCGATTCGGTACTTTTTGAATTATTTAAATAACGAAATTATAAAAAAATACAATAAAAATGACGTTATCTTGAAAACGGATCAACGGATTTGAATGAAATTTAGTACCATATCATTTTCCGTATCGCTGATCACTGATTTAAAGTCAGTTCTTGCAAAATTACAACTTGGCGCATTCTACATGCTGCAAAAGAATTGGAAAGATTTGGATTTTTGTGAAAATTCGTACTCGAACGGTTTTTGGGTCACTCATCACGAATCTGAAGTCAGATTTACGAAATTCAAAATTGCGGATCCAATTTGCTGGGAAAAACACTGAAAACATTCAAAATCTTACAAAAATTGTTACTCGAGGTTTTTTCAAACCGCTGATCAAGAATCTGAGGTCATATTTGCGAAATTCAAAATAGCCAGAAGTTCAAAGGCTGGCTCATAGTCAGTCCAAACCCGCTTGTTTTTCCGTGTCATTTCTAATTTCTTTTCAATTATCCAAATAAGGTCACGACAATTATGAACTTCCGCACGGATCTCGGGATCTCGAATCGATTTCGTGTTTCCAAGTTCGTGGCGGTAATAGAAAACCACAGTGCATTTACGACGCAAAGTCGTTTTAGTCTCTTCCTCAGTTTCCCGGAAATCGATTTTCACTCGGTTGCAAAGTTACGATTGACTGTGGAGACGATGGAAAGTAGCTTTATATAAAACCGAGATGTAAAGCTGTTCTTACCCGAAGAGAAATAACGGAGAGAATGATGGTGAAAATGGACACGACTCAAGTTTCGAACTGATTGTGAAATATATTTTCAGAGCACACTCGCACACTCAATTAATTTTTCATCAAAGCTCCTACAAACGAATAAGAAGTCATAAAAATTATCCTCTCCATCGCCATGGATACTGCATATGAATATTTTCACTATCTCTGTCGGAAAAGTTTTATCGACTGTTTTTATCCGTGCTCTCAACTGTGTACAAAATTATGTGCTTCTGTAAGTTTCAGTCTCTGTACAATAAATTCTGAGAACGGAAACGTTTTTCTTCTGTTTCGTTGTCACGGTCGTGGAACCAGCAATTGTCTCGTTGGTCTCAACACGGCAGTGGGTACCTAGTAAAGTTCTGAAGAGTTGTTTGCCGATTGCACAAAGTCCCTAACTTTCTCTACACCCTAAAACTAACCATTTTTATTTTGCTTTTGTTTCTTCTTCTCGAAACTAGTTTCCATCCAACTGTAAACTTCGACGTCACTTTATCAGAGCATATAATACTTATTCTCGAGTTCCGAATAATTGCCTCATTCAAAATAGAGGAATTTCAATATGCTCTGAAGCTGGCAGAGGCAACATGCGTGGAACGGGTTCCATTTAATTAAACACTTTTACCCGCAAAGGAAAAAAAAAAAAAAAATACCTGATCTACAAAAATTGTTGAGTGTCCATTCTGCAGCGTGGACGAATAGTGCGAGGGATCCCCTGTGGTGGCCGAGATGAGAGGAGAAAATCCACCGGGGATGTACATATGCGGATGGGTTGGGTTTTGGGCTGGTCGAATGAGGGTGCAATTTTCTGGCTCTCGTATACCAACAGTTTTATACGTATGATGAAAAAAAGAAAGAGGAAAAAAGAAAAAAGAAAAACTAACACCGATACAGACACGACACGTACATACATGGGCGAGTGCTGCAAGCACATTACAGGGATTAAAACGGCGGGTCTCGGTGAATGACGATGTACGGATGAATGAACGCTGTTATCCGACAGCCTTGTTGTCCCCCGTTTTACACTAGGATTGGCTCGCAGCCCAAATGATGACGAAAAATATATATTCGTAGGATCATGTTTGTTTTCAATTTTGTTTAAAGTGATGCTTTGAAAAGTTTTTTCTTCAAGTCGATCAAATTTCTTCGATTTTAGTTCATTTCGGTTCTATTATTCTCGGGCTTAGAGTGTCGACACTGTCAGCATAAAAAATGTTAATATCGAGGTTCGTATTATAATTACAAAAAAATGTATAAACGGTAGACTTTGAGTTTGAGTAACAGATCAACAAATTTTCTACACGGTCCAATTAACTCAGGTATTCGAATTGTTACAATTACGTGTGTATATACATAGCACAGTACGTAAATATTAATTGTCCACGATCAACTATGCGCATATAATATAATACCAATCAATTTCATTCGGAATTTAATAACAATCAGTATATTGTCCGATAATTAAGTTCAGAGGAATAATAATAATACACTGCCTATAGCCAAATATTCAGGAGTTTCGATACAATTATACACTAATTAATTTTTTCTGTTCTAAAAAATCTCCACAAGTATAGTTTTTTTTTTTTCTGCTCATTACGTGTCGATCTTGACATTTTGATAACCGATTTTTGAAATCGTCAAACTTATGATGCGAAAATAAATGTCGTGCATTGACTCTGAATTTCTCTTTTTACTTTTTCAAGATTGTTTTTGGAGTAATTATAAAATTTTTTTATTTTTTTATTTGTCATGAAATGTTCGCGGGTCGCTCCCTTCCGCGGACTTTTAACCTCTCCGCCTAATTGATCCCCTTACCCTTAATTGACGACGGTTTTTCCCTGGAGGACATTTTCGCATTGGACTCTACGGCGCCGCACGCCAACGAATCAGTCGACGTCGACGCTCCGTTGATGCAGACTCTGTGGCGTCTCTCCTCGTCTCTGTCGCGTGCTTGTTTTCAACCAGGGGTAGTCAGCTCTCTATCATTTTGTCATTCCCTTCGTACTCATGCGATCCCAAACACAACCCTGAAGGTAGTCACGCTAAGCTGCGACGCGCACGCGACACGAGTTCTACTCGCTTTTTCACAAAATTTTTTCATTTTATTTCCACTCATTCCCGTTGTCCCTACGTTCATACATTTATCTCACGCTTCTCAGTATCGGGCGCGGTTATATTCACCGCATGATTCTCGAAATAGTTTACATAGATGAGTGATCGCATTTCCTTTTCAAAGTTTCCTTTTTGAATCGTTTTCAGTATTTACGGTTCAATCCTGCGATCAACATTTTTCAATATTCGATGCGGATTTGTATCTATAGAAATTCGATGACGTATAGAATTCGGATTCAATGCACGGGTATTAAATACTCCGCGAATTACGGTCATACTGTGGGGATAAATAAAGTACGTTTCCACCACAGAGAAAAATGACACCGGTTGATATGCTTATGGAATCAATATCGCATGATCGGTTAATCGGAAATTGAAATACCTATATGAAGCTTGAATTACAAAATAAAGGATCCTGAATCCGTTCCTGGAATAGCCACTGGTCAGGGGAAACGGGGACACCGGGAAATTTTTCGATTGGTCAGAAAATTGAAAAAATTATTCTCACTTCGTTGATTTGCATAAAAATGTAGAAAAAAATAAATATAAAAATCGCACTCATTTAGGCGGACCTGGATATGACCTTTTTAACCAGAGGTCAGACCAACGATGAGTAGGTAAATGGCTACTTATGCGCTACCTACCGAGCTACCTACTTACAATACGCGAAGTGAATTATTTATGTCGCATGACAGTAGCGGCAGCGTGGGCGATGGAGAATGGCTCACTAAAGTTCTGTTACCGACAATCGCTACTGATTTTCCACATACGGTCTGATGCACGGTGCGCCCTACGCGCTCACGCGAAAATCCCTCGTGCCTTGACCACATAGCTCATCTACACGGGAACACTTACCGTGTAACGCAACTCCACCCTCTGCGACTCGCGGGCTATCAGTACCACCCTGGGTATTGATCCCCGTTTTCCATTTACCACTCGCGTGTTCCATAATGTTTAGAATCGCAGATCAAGATTAGGCGTTGACCACTGGCTGTGTACGATCATATTATCTGTACCTACCTTTAAACCAAAACGGTTCGCGGTCTTTCATGCGAGCGAGAGATTTTCGTTACTGTCATTTGGACCGTGCGGGCTTATCGGCGAAAGGGACGAGTCGATCCTTCACGGTACGGAAATCTCTGATCATAGATCATAGATTGATCTCTTCCTACGACAATATTGAAATAATGAAGCTATGGTTACAATGTCATAAAAATGTATGTGAAGCAATTAACATATGCTTTTTGTATATTAAAATTCAACTTTTTCAATATTTGAATATTCATATAACAGTTTTGAACATTCAAAATCATTCTGAAACTTCATAGCCAAGATTATACGAAATTTTATACACAGAATGTTTTGAAAATTCGGCTGAATACTCATATGATATGAAAATTCATGATTTGTAAATTTCATTCCTGTTTGTATAAGAAATTTAAAGATATTTTTAACAGTGCAGCAGCCGAAAATTTCAAAGTTCTCCTGAATAAAATCAGGTATTACAGATTCATAATAATATTTCTCAAAATAGAAATTCTATGGCCCTTTATTGTCTAATTTTTCATTGAATTCAGCACTTTAGGCTGCCAACTATGGCTGCTAGCTTCAGCTTCATTTGCAATGCGGTAATCTCGAAAATGAGGTAATTGATTCCGGAATTACAAATTTTGAAAATCGGACCTGGGATTCGTGATCAGCAACACGAAAAACCTTGATATACCAATTTTCGCGAAAATCAGTCAATCCGTTCTAGAAATATCGTGATTTTTGTTCTATAATTTGATTCTGGATCCGAATTCTAATCAGATCTATAATCAAATCTAGAGAAGAAATTCAACGCGATCTGTTAATTTTCTCCAGGCAAACCCAATTGAATTCTTATCAGTTCGAAGTGGGGTATTTAAATAAAATTGAAAACCGTTCCGATGCAGCTCTGCGCCATTTTCCGGGGTTATGGTTAGTCGTAATACGGAATAATCCCGAGTGATGTATAATATCTGTAAGAATTTCTACCCACTGATCCGAACTCATTCGAATATCTCTGTTTTTATCTCCATCAGATATATTCTGTCGCCTCTTGAACTCGTCTTGTAGGTCTCTGCGCCTCCTGGCTCCTGGCTCCTGGCTTCGTAGCTTCCAGCGACTCCGAGCGGCTTACCAATTAAAACTAATTGTTCTAGTTGAACTTTTTCTGTCTCTTCATCCGGTCACAGTCGGTGGTATCACGTTGTCGAGTGACCTAGTTGCCGGATAGTTTCATTATCCGTCAGGGAATTCCCTCAGTGACAATTTACAAGGTATTGATTGATATTGAAGTGTTTGCTCCAACTTCAGGCGGACTCTGTATTGGCTTATATTCTTGCGATAGGTAAATAACTTGAGCGTTCAACACCACCGTTAATCCCAAACCCACACGTCTACTGGATTATTGGTTTTCATACCAAGCTTGCTTCTAATCTATCCGTTTCACCGCGTTACGCGGTGTCAGTCTTGTTTTCGTTCGATTATCGTATTCATTCTATCATAAAAACCAGAGACAAAGGTATCGATGAAAAAATGCTCGATTCAAGTTTATCAAAATACGATAAAGCTGTGAAGCAGAAAGGAGAACCAAATCGTTGATCGGGTTTCGAATTGGAATTACGTTTGAACGTAAAAATTTCAGTTCATCCTCAGCTTGCAAAGAGCCCATCAAAAACGATCACCATGATTAGATACTCCGCGACCGTTCATCCAATCGATTCGACATTCATCAACTATTTTCGTATCATTATTATCCGAGCTTTGACAGCAGGATTTTTGGACCTGAAACAGTGCAAAACGTATCCGAGAATCGAGAAACAGTTCAATATTTGAGCCAAATTTCAATCCAGCAAGAATTGGTTCTGCGAAAGCTTAGAGGGTTCTATTAAGAGTGAATGGCAACTTGTTACAGTTTTTTGGACTCAGTTCGGCTACCGCTGTAGAAGTTAGCGTTTTTATCGGTTCTCTTTGCAAGCTCCACTTCCGCAGCGTCTGAGGGCCAAAACTTTTCGAATAAATTTGAACTTTTGCGTATACTTTTGAACTCCGTTTGCCGATTTGTTTTTCCTCTCTTCTTCGCCGAGTTTGAATGCAAAGTACTCATTTTTATTGATGTTACCGCATCGATTTATTTCAATACGATTTTTCAATATTGGCGATAAATTGTATCGGCACGATGAAAAACAGCGTTTTTTTTTTTTATCGCAATTTTCGCCCTCATAGTTTCTCGCCTTTCTTACATCTCGTCTCTAGACGCTTCTATTTTCTGAAGCAACGCGACGAGGGTAAATTGTGAAGTGAAGCAAGCTACGGTTGTGAGGTCGAGTCGAGTGTCGCGTCGTGGCGGCATACGTCTGAAGTACCGGGTCGAATATCTCTTCTCCGCAATGTGGGCAAGGTGGCTCTCAGATATTCTCAGACCTAAAATACTAGACCTAAACCCTATGCGAAACTTTGTTCACCTTGTTTGTCACGTCTGAAACGAACAACCCCTAAAGGGTTGCAAAATTTCACACCTCGTCGGTCAACCAGACTTTCAACCAACTGCGACATCTTCTCATAATATCCATAGGCTTTTGTGATCTTTGTAGCCCCTCGTCCGGAGTCTTCAATTTGTATAACCTTATAAATTCATCCTTGGACCATATCGATCGGAGTTAATTAGCCTCATCAGGGTCTGTGTCATGGAAAAACCAAAAAGTCATCGGATTCTGAGAGAATCTTTAGAACCACTGAAGACATTTTCTGACCTGAGAACAAATTTCGATTAAAAAAATGCAAAAACCAGTATTGTTCCGAATTCAGAACGAATTTCGACAGATGATTTTTTTCTTCTCATAAAACTGGAACGTCCTCGGATAAAAAAATCTTGGAATTCTCGGAGAATTCTTAATCCTGATTTTGAAAGACACCTTGTTAGTGTCCCAGAAGACATTCTGCTCCATCATCTTCGTGATCCTCTGAGCTAAGGAAAAGTGATTAAATGGATTATTATTTTTTGTTCCAGGAATAATGAAACGCGAGGCTGATGGCGGAGCCATGACTGGCGGCGGGGGCGGAGGCGGGGGTGGCGGTGGCCCCACGAGCCCCCACAAACGGTATCGTCAGGGTGACGATGAACTCCGTCTTCTTATACCCAGCAAGGTGAGTAATTACAATATTAGTTCGGGTTAAGTTGTTCCCTTATACGTCCCAGAATCTCCAATTTTTTCTTTTCTTGTAATTGTTTCTTTCTCGCGTTTGAATATGGATGAAGCTGCTCGTTGACCCTGATGGTATTCGGCGGTCGTGGGGGGCCACAGACTTTGGAACGTGAACGGTTCACTCGACGTCGTCGTTACTTAACAGTATATTTAACTTCGGTTATGGCTTTCAAGGTAAAGAAATTTACCGCTTACGGGTCTTGAAGAGATGCGGTATTATTAGTGAACTCATTTGATGGAATCGAGTCAAGATTACACGATCTTTTCGGATCTAGTGGATTCCAAATGGCACCAATGACTAGGCGGCACTCGACCTCGTCAGTCTCTACATTTAAATTCAAGTCGTTTAAATTCCGACTAAAAGTTCGATGCAAATTCGTGCGACTGTGCGTGAGTAAAGTCGACTCGAACCTTGCCGGAGAGCCAAGAAGCCAGGAAAAGCTGACACGGGATCACGAGTTGGCGACGAACGTAATTCAAGCTATAGAAAATACCGTGATTTGAATCTTGAGTAGGAAACTGAACAGCCTGGAACGCCGTGGCACAAGCCGGAACGCGTGCTCCGGTGCTCTAGCATTTCCGGTTATTGTTTAGTACGTAGAGCTGACGAACCCCGTTATATACCGGCTGCACGATCATTTTTTTACGCACAGAAATACCTCAGCATTTCCTCGTTTCCTTATCTTTCGGTTTCATCGCGGCTCGTTCCCTCTTCGAGTCACACGATTCGCCGTCCAGCATTCACAACACAACTGTTCGAAGAACGTTTGATCCACTTTCAATCAATCGAATGAGCATTGAAGCTAGCCGCTAGACTGTTGACAGAATTCTGTTCGACGTAGAATTCTGATAAGACGAAGTATGATAATCTAGACTCGAGATCCATGGGAATGCAGTCGACCTGGTAAAATGAGGTGAGAGATAAGGAAAAGAAAAGAAACAGAAACTTGAGGATTGCAGGGGGTCAAAGGTCCTGGTTGGGGAAATTCATAAGATTTTCTCTCGCCAATTGCTGGAGGTACGTGGCTCATTAGCCGTATAAATACAGAGCCGGTAATTAGTTGCTTCTCAGACTTCACAGAGACCGTTTTGTTAGGTGTGTGAGGGAGATTGCAGGCGTGTCGCTCCTCAAACAGTTGAAAAGTGGGTTGGCAAATTGCCTCTCGTAATCACGTACCTTATACTGCAGCAGTGATTCTGTGCGGTGCAATTTTCAATTAGGTATGAATTTTTTAATCGAGTTTGAGGTGTCTTCGAAATCCTTCAATCTTCATATTCTAGAATGGTATCGAGGTATCAGATTGAATCTTGGTTCACGAAGAGAAACCAGATATGCAGAATTTACTTGACTTCTATGTGGAATTTAATATATTTCGGTTCAGAATATTCAATGGGCCTGTATCACAATTATTGCACGTTCGTTCGTGAAATCGATTAAACTCTGCGCGAAATACTTTACATTTGACGAGTTCTGCTAAATTATGCCATTACGAAACTCTGCACGCATGTTATTTTACGACAAGGTCTGCTGCGTTCTATAGAATACGGACGCTTTTACGCTAGGTTGCACATTATGGACCGTTCGCACCTTCTCTCACAACGTCATCCAATATCCCGTCCTATATAACTATAGGATAAACCAAAGCGGGTACCGTTGCAATTAATTTTAACAAGTAGACGTAATACGAGCCGCGTGGACTGGGTTTCGAATCATCGGATTCTATTCATGGACTGAAGAACGATGTTTGAACTTCTTTTCAAGTTTTGCAGGATTAATTATCACTCGCATTAATTATACCTCACCTGGCGATTCAACTCATGTCTTCGACTTCGAGAATCATTCGCCAGCTCGGCTATTCAACTTCACGGTTTTGTCACCGTTGCGAATGATTTTTGCGCCAACGATCAGCTGCAGTAAATAGATTCGAAACCTCATACCGATCTATAATCACCTTTTTCTATCGTCTTAATTGGTCCGCGGTGAATAATCATCAATCATTCGGTCAAAATGTATCCAATATAGACAGAATTGCTTTTGCAGCACTGGGAGAAATCTTCGAGATTAAAATAATTCGAGTAATTCACCGAAAGTTAGGGGTTCTTGTAAAAAAACCCATTTTCAGTTCACGAATCTTCTCGTCCGATCAACAGAGACGATCTGTAACGTCATGAGATAACGCTAATGTTGACGATCAGATGATCAAGTGGAAGCGAATACCTGTCATGTTTTTCTTCCTTTGTAATGAAGTCTGATGAACGGATCGATTGCGTGTTTATTATCTTCCATTTCTTCAAGGATGGTCAGACGGTACAACCTGTGTCAAAAGCTGGAAGGAGCTAATGAGGCCAAAAACGTTGAAATGAACGCCGCACAGTTATACAGTGTAAAATCTATAAATACCGAACCGAACTATGGATTTTCTTGAAACTCGGATTTTTGCTCTTGCTGATCAGTCAAATTTGAAAAATTCAAACTGACGCGGATGAGATAAGTGCGAAAATGAATATTAGCAGGGGATTTTAACGAAATCGATCTCAGAACTTGGTATTCAAGGGCTTTCGGGATCACCGATTGTGAATACAGACCATGGAGATCGAATCGGCTCCAATATCAAATTCTGAGGTCGAATTCCCCACTTCTTAATTTTTTTTTCAAAATTTTTCCCTCGAAAACTAAGTTTTGAGAAAATCCAGAGTACGGTTAGGTTTTTATAGATTTTAGTTACACTGTGTGGTGGTCCTTCCTCTTTCTAATCTCATCATGTAGATCTTGTTACTGAAATCCGAGATTATGATAATCGTTTGATCAAAACAAGATAAATCGAACCATCGGCTTCCACTTCAACAACGTTCAAGTATCGAGTCTACTGAACATATTCATTTGACAGTGCTGTTTCCTAGAAAAATACACCAGCTATATACGTGGTACGGAGTGAATTGCGAAAGTTGTAAACGTCGCCTTAACAGAGTATCTCCTGGTCTGGCTCTGTTGCACCTGTTTCACTCTGCGTGTACCGCAACGTCGGATAATATCACGTCATTTAAACCTGACTGAACTCAGACTCTGTACATACTAGGTAATACCTGCCTCGTAAAAGAGCTCTGCACTTTATTATGTGAGTAGATTATGAATTGAGAGGTGTCAATAGTGTTCAAGGACGATTGACGATGGTTATCATTATTTTATTATAATTTGTTCCCCACGATGATTATCACCGATGCGATGCTTCATTATAAGCTGACTAAAGAGGGAGAGAGAGAGAGAGAGAGAGAGAGACAATGAGAAAGAGAACGGCAGAGATTATGAGGCGGAGATATACTGCAGCTATGAAAACCCGTATGCATTGCGAAATTAGTGGTTTTGATTACCAACAACTTTAGGCAAGGCAAACGACGTCGGGTGTCTTCGAGGTCGATGAGCATTCCATTCTTCATGCAATTCGAATTACGTAAAATTTATGCAGATGTGATGCCGTTAACGTGTTATTACACCGTAGAAAAAGAAATAAAAAATATTGAAATGGAATGATATGAAATATAAATAAGATAACATCTGGTTCGGAAACGAGTTTTATTTATTCCAATAATTGGCATTGAAATCTCTTCATCCGCATAACGACACGGATAATTTTTTGTTTCTTTTTTAAGTTATTTAACTTTGATTTTAATATTGTGAAAGCAAATACGAATTCAGATGAATAAGTTTAGCCTTTTTCTCCTTTTTTTTTTATATCAAGTGAAATGACTTGCGGGTAGAATAAATCGAGGAGCTACTGCTTTCGGTAGAATCGGACCTTTTGAATTGAACCCCATTTCCGAGTTGCGAGGGGCTGCTTGGTACGCTTCAGGCGGAAATTTATAGTTGATTACTTTTTATCCTACCAACAATAGGCGGTTATATTTCCATTGATGCGTACATTTTGATAAATTGTTGAGGAAAAAATAAAAATAATTTAATCATCTTTGTTACAGGTTGCCGGTTCCATTATCGGAAAGGGAGGTCAGAACATCACAAAACTAAGAAGCCAGGTCAGTTTGAAATAATAAATATCACTCAAAAGTATCTAATCGTAAGGCCTTCTTTATGGGCATTATACTAGAGAAGCACATCATTGTTCGATCTCGTTTTACTCTTTCGATATGAACGTCGGTCATCGGTCCAATGAAAACAACATACGATTTAAAATAACTATCCATTTTCTTCTTCTTATTCTTCTCTCTTCTGTGCCCAGTCGAATTTACTATCATTTTACTATAATTATTACTCTTTTCTCCTAAGTCCATAATTTGTCTCGGATTGACGGTATATTAAGAGAATTATTTATTTTTGAAGTCCTTTTTTTTCGTCCATTCGTATTTGTTGCCTACTTTCATTTTTATTTGAACAATGAGAATAGCCATTGGATTTAATCATTAAATCTATTTTCTAATTTATATTATTTCATCCGACTCTACCCTCGATCATATATTTTATTTTGTCTTCTATGATACGGATTTGCTTTGCATAGGTTCGTTAATTAATTTTATTCTTCGATACTCATACGACACGACGACATGACGTTCAACGTGGCCAAAACGTTTCACGTAATTAGACAAGTTTTCGAGAAATAATTAGTCCCGATCACAATCTCAGAATTTTTGTTAATACACTCCTTTGAAATCGGTTGTGGCATCAATGGGCAAGTTCGATTATGTACCTCATTTTTCAACTTCCGGTGCTAATTCGAAGCATCAATTTAAATTGATGAACATTTTTTTCTTAAACTTCACTTTCGTTTTTTTTTCTTTTCATTATTTCTCCGCAGTAACGAAGTCACTGCGTTTTTTTCTGATAAATATTATATAATGGCTTCGAATTGTATGTTATTTAAGTCAAAGTGATAACAATCACCGAGTTTTGCCTCGCTTATTCAACTGCTTCTCATGTGAAGGGTGCTGCTGTACGATATTTCCATGTCACACTACCCGTTTCACCCTTGGAGTAAAATATCCGTTATTTTACAGTCATTCATAATCATCACACGCCTATGTTCAGGGATTATTTCTCTTTCAATACGAGAGATGGGAAGGTTCACCTAGTCAATTATTTAAGCACAGTTCAGAAACCCGTACAGAATGCAATCCAAAAGCTTTAAAAGCTGATTGTATAATTTACGAAAACGGACACTTCAAACCCACGATTTCAACAGTATTTGATCAACTCAAGCTCTGGTATCGTCCTTGTTTTTTTCAATGAAAATTAAACAAAAGCCCAAATCTCATGCCACGTGAAATTTTCTCGAAAACTATACATAAAAAAAAACAAAGAAACACCTAGTTAGACAGAGACAGGGCAATGATCGTAAAAGTATGTAGAAATAGACGGTCAGAAGACTTTGTGATGTGGTTGAATAGCGAGAAATGGGGGGTAGGTACTACTTTTTGGGTGGGGGAAAAGATGTTTGAAAAAAAAAATTGAATAAAAATAAGAGTTTAAGAGAAAATAGACGAGGTCTAACTTGGTTGATCATTTGTGCCCTGGTCCCGCCCTGACCCTGGCCGTTGCCCCCTTGGTTGCCCTGGTTGCCCTGGTTGCCCTGGTTGCCCTGCCCTGTGCCGTGTGCCCTGCTCGGAACGATGGACCCGACCCAACTTGATCTGCGATTCAACCAATCAACAACAACCACCACCACCACCAACTCTACCAATGAATGAACTACAGTACAAAGCCTCAATCATTGTACCCGACTGTCCCGGACCTGAACGGTAATGCCAACACCACTTTTGTCTAATTCTCATTCTAATTATCTCTACTCATCATTTAATTCCTGTCAAGTATATTATTAATATACATATATACATACGATTTTTTTTTAAATTACAGTCCGACCTCTCTATAAGCCCCCTCCCAATAGAGCCGGTTCCCCCTATTTCTCGCTCGCAGCGTACCCCCACTCTACCTTGTAACCTGAGCTCGAGAAAGAGACGAAAGACGAGTCGTGCGACTAGCGAAGATGGCAAAGTGGGGGTACCTCAGTTCCTGGAAAAACTCTTCCCCTTGGGGGCCTGGGCGGCCCTATAGAGAAGTTGGACTGTATCTACACGACGAGTCTGCCATACCACTCAATCGTATAATTTTTTTTTTCTTCAATTACCAAGTTGAATACGTAATTAGAAACTCGTCGCAATCGTCGCTGCACAAGTTCTAATTAACATTCGTCATGAATTTTTGTTTATCGAACCTTATGTTGTACTAAATTATTTTTTTTCCCCTTCTTTTACATCGTAACGATATTTTGTCATATCTATACTCTACGAACAGCCAAGGGGATATATCTTTTTCTTTATCGCCATCTTGCAGCGGCTAACTTGGTACCGTAGTTAATAACCAAACAGGGTGCCATCACCCATTTGTAGGCAGGACACTGCTGACGCGAGTGCATCTAGATTTCTCATGTTCGACTCCAGTATATCTATTTTTTTTTCTATTGTTATCCATTATCACCTCGCATCATCTCGTCACCCGCACCAAAATCCACGTCATTTTTCATGCATCTTTGAACTGCGGGTATAAGGGTAGGTATAAGTGACGCGGGGAAATGATTGATTGATTTTTATTTTATATTTTGTGTCGATTTTTTTTCAGTCTTGTTTTGAGTGTTCCCCTCGTTTTTTTTTTTTGGTTTGTTTCTTATTTCCGTATTATTCACCGGGTATACGATTACCTCAGTTGAACAAGAAAAAGAATTAAAAAAATCGAGGAGTCGTTTTTCTCGGTTTGCGAAACAGTTTCGAATCAGATTTCGTATCATTTTTCGGTACTCAAAACGCCGGAAGGTATAACGATTCTCAAATTACTTGTTCCTTAGATAGTCTGTACGTACATGCACGTAAACAGAGCGATTCGCGTGCCTCGTAACTAATTAATTTGAACAATTTATTATAATTACCGAATTGAACAATACTCGGAGAATTTAAATATACTTACTCTCGGGATCTTTAAAGGTCTCTGCGTGGAACGCGGGACACTCGCCTTAACGTTGATGGCAATTCTATGTGGCTAATAAACGAAATTCATTTAATAACCTCATGCCTTCATTCCACGAGTGTTTTACACAATTAATTCCAACAAGTTTTTCACTTTTCTCATTTTTTCGTATTTCTCGTTCGGTTGCATAATATATTTTATAGAATATGTATCATATTTTGAGATAACAAAAATTCTTCTTTATTTACTCTTCATTTTTCGTTTTCGAGAAATATAAAAAAAAAAAAAATTGTGAAAATCGATTAAAGTCTGTCGATTTTTCGACCAGACGGGCGCTACGTCAGTTGGGTTGCATATCTCACAGGCGTATCTCACTTGCGCAGAAAATATCTCTTCGAAATTTATCTGAATATTTCATTTATTTATTAAGTTCCCTCAAGTAAAAATGTCAATGTCACTGTTGCATTTTTATTTTTGGTTCGTTGACCGATTTTCCCTGAAAAATTTCTTGAAAATTTGATAAAAAAATGAATTCAATATTAGATTGTCAGGTTGAGAGAAAAATCTGTTTCATTTCTTTGGTACATTTATATCTACGATGGGGTCATAAAAAACGAAAAAAAAAAGTTTTATCATTAAAAAAAAAAAAAACGTAGATATCTTTTATATACAATATTAAAGAAAATGTATCTCATTTATATTCTCAGTGTTCAACATTCAAAATTTGGCAGTCGTACGGTGAGACAGCTGTGAAAAGAATGTAAAACGAAAGAGCATAAAATAAAAGTGTGAAGTACTACAAGGGTCGGGTTAAAGTAGGCGTCTACGAAAGAAAAAAAACAAGAGAAAAAGGACAGAAAATCGAAAAAAAATACAATTTCAGTCCCCTATACGTTCCCTACAGAGTTTCGGTAACTTCCAATCGCCCACCCCGCAACCCCAGACCCATGAGCCTGACCCACCCGAAACAAACCCCCCAAGACCGAAAAAAAAACCATCAGCTAAAGAAATCTAAGTAATATAAATTAGTAAAAATTAGCGAATGAAATAAGGGAATTCGCTAAGAGTTTAATCTGGTCATTGGACTCGATTAAATTTCAGTATTTCAGAGCCTTAAATAATTATATTCACTCTTCGCCGTAACGACTGACGTTTCCAATATCCTGAGGCATAGAATATTGTTTATAATCAAATCTGTCATAAACTTGAGGCTCAATCAACTGCTAAGGTCTAGTCACAAGAGGCAATTAACATCGTAAGTCGAATGACAGACGGTAAATCGTTCCCAACGTGGTTGAGAGTCGACTCGACAAAATTGTCTGAAAATCCCACCCGAAGTGGTCCGAGAAGGAAAAAAACTAGAACAAAAAAATGTGACAAACCAGGACCGAGAAGCAAATCGAGTTAGAACCGAGTTCTGCTATCACCCTTATCGTGCATTCTTCACTCCCTAAGTATCCTCACCACTTTCAGCGAATTTGTTGGCAATCTTTCATTTAATTAATCTGGTGATTAGGTGGCTAATTGAATACGGGCAGCCAAACTAACGAAGGGACGTAGTTAATTCCTTTGACACTGCGAGCATTGCACCGCTGATACTGTGTTAAGTAAAATGATTATTGGTGTCATTTCATTATGAGACGATTCTAATTTTTTACTCGGAATAATGTCAAGCGCTGTATACAATGAAGAGAATAATCGCGAATCCAACGGTCTTTCATTCCCTTGCGAATATCGCACGATAAAATTGTAAAGAAAATTTTTTCAACTCGTGTCTCGTGCCCCGGTTCTTTTTTCGCACAATTTGAATGCCTTTTTCAGAGTTCTATACGCGATACAAAGAATTGAAACTTTTCAACCTAGATATACACGTTTCTGAAAAATGTTTACTATTTTGAAAACTTCCCATTTATCTTGAACACGAAACGGTTCTGGTTCACCAAGTTTCACCGCATCCACTCTTTCAGAATAATGTTTCCACCCTCTGTCCCGTGGAGTTTCTTTAAACCCGTACAAACATTTTTCTACAGAATCCTGTGGGTGACTTTTCTGCTGGTTTTAACTTGAGAGACTTATCGTTGTCATCGTAACACGTCACGGTGTGCCCCAGCTGTGCGATAAGACCCGCTACCAACTGCGGTTAATATTTTTGTTTTATAGTCAAAGTTATCTTCGAAGCACGCTAGACTTCACCACTGCACTCGTTATTCTGCAAGCTACAGGTTTATTCGGTCTTTGGTGAAGTAGTCTGTCGGGCAACAATTTACCCTAGTTATTATTCTTCAAGATGAGTTTTGTGCTTCATTCTCTCCTACCAACGATTTTTCTAGAACTCAATTTTGACGGATTCGAGATAAAAGTGAACCACCTCGAGATACACACCGCTTGGCATTAACGGTCCAAAAAGATTTTGATTTGACGCAATCTGAAAATTTTCTGTCTAAACTTTGATATCATTTTTCGAAAATTTATCACAGGCACGAAGGACACGAGAAAAACTGTGTTCGATTCGATCAACGCTTATCGGAGAATCGAATTAATTTTCCGGGTTTTCTGATTACAGAATTCTGACGATCAGCTCGGACTTGGACACAGTTTTGCAGGTGGTCAATGAAGTCGTCCCTAATCTCGAAGAGGTGAGTCTATTTGTTAATCACCTCCAAAAATCTAATCCTGTCACAGTTTTTCTTCGATGATTTCAATTTATTAAGCTAGAAATTAAGAATTCGAGGCAAACACAGTTCTAAATTCGTTATTCTGTTTCATATTCTTGAAGAATGGATCAAGGCACGGGAACGATGAGATCGACGTCCGTATGCTGGTGCACCAGAGTCAGGCAGGCTGCATCATCGGCAAGGGAGGATTCAAAATCAAGGAGCTCAGAGAGGTTCGTATCGTTCAATTAAAAAAAAACGTCAAAATTACTTTCTATTTGGGAGGCCAGTTATCAACTTTTCGCTCTAATTTACTTATGTAGAAATTTACCTTTTTCTTTGGAAATTGATTTGTGTACTGGGTAAATGTTCGGGAAAATTTTTCATATCCGGTAACAAACCTGAGCGATATTTTATTAGTAGGGATTTTTGGCGAAGGGAAATTGTTTTCGAACGAGTAGAGAGTATTATTATTATCTCGTCTATCGTTCGCCGTGCTCTCCCAATTTGCATGAATAATTTCTTATATCATTCTCGACTCACGATTTTATAACACTTCGTGAGAAAAATTCAAAATCGGAGCTTTTCGTTTCGGAAACTAGAGAGAGCCTGCGATTTTTTTAAATCTTCCAATTTCCAAAAAATCAGTTCAGAAATTAAGAATAAAATAAAAACCGAAACATATCCGGGAATTTTTTCAAGTTTTCACCCATACCGTTTGTACAGTTTTCGAAGATATCTAAAATCACGCACTAATCCTAAAGTTACCTTAGTTTCTCTGAAGCGCAATGTTTATTGGTACGTTTGGAAATTGATCAAATTTGAAAATTGATCAAATATCAGAGAATTCGATTTGGACGATCTTAATCTTCGGGTTACAATTGACGAATTATGCGGATGGCTTGACCATCGGATTTGACACAGTAAACGCGACTCCTTCATTCCCCATTGTCCATACCTCGTAATTAATAAACATTTGATTCCGTTGAACGTCGCGTTGCATAAACTCTGTACGGTGCGTTTATCAGTAGATACGCGTAGAAACTGGTGTCAGGTGAATTCACAATCAGTTTCAATCAGGTTACCTCATACCGAAGTGTACTTGATGCAAATTAATCTTGTAGAAGGTCGAATTAGCTTGTGCGATGGACGATGTACTAAGGGTGGAAAATCTTCGAACAGAATTTGCAGACAAGGCATAAAAAAAGCTCCTAAAGCTCCAATATTAATCGGTAGTAACGTACCTAGGCCTGTAAAATAACCGAATCCAAATTTAATACGGTGTATTAATAACTTGTTTTTACACGTGGTGAGCACTGCTGATAGAAGCTCGCGCGGTTGATTGAAGTAGAAATATTTATTTTACCAAATTGCTGATCAGACCGGTCGAAACCTTTGATTTCGGGTGTCAACTTTGGGAGAGAGAAACCGAAATTAATACAAGGACCAGAATAATTTTTAATCTCAGAATAAAAAATTGAACGCAAGGGAGAAAAAAAATGGATAATTTTATCGAAATCTTGAGTGTCATCGGTAGAATTAGTTTGCAGTGTGGAAACCGTGGGAGGTTCACGTTCGGACATTGACTCAACTCCGCATATATTTACCTTTTAAAAACGTCTTTAAACTGTATACTGACATTATTTTTGTTAAATATTGGTTTTACTCTTGTTATTTCAGGTGAGTCAATTTCATCTCCAACACCCATCAACCGTATGTGTGTTACTTATACGTGAGTAGAGAATTCATTTTTAAAACACTCTCGATACACGTACAACCAAACGATATTCAATTTCATTGAAACATCGCGACAAACTAATAAAGAACGTAAAATTTAGACATTTCGAAATTTATCTGCAACAATCAAAATGTCGATCATGCAAAATCGATGGAAATAGAAATTTGACTTTTTTTTGCTTTACGAAAAAAAAGCGTAGCAGTCTTTGTTCGACTCTACTGAAAAATATTAGCAAATTTCAATATCCTTCTTTACTCGAATCGGGGATAAGTTTAGCCATTCGAACGACAGACACGTCCGTGACTTCCGTCTGTCGTCTTTATTGCATCGATATTCAGATCGATAAAGGAAGTACTGTTCGAAATTTGTGAAATAATCGACCGCGCGCACCCCTCTTACGGTGTTCGTCCGTACGAATAGCCATTCGGTGGTAAATTATTGGCTACGTACGACACGTTGATAGGTAATCTATACACGGGCCACGCACCCACACCCAGTCGGCCGTGATGCCCGTTACAAGTGTGTCTGTTACACCTGTCCCTTCCACGTCTCGCGACGCCATCATAACCGTCGTTCATCTTCTTGCTTTTTATTATTATCGTCCTAAGGGCATCAATTTTTCTCAAATTCTATCGAAATACGATATGATCGATTTATATTGTGAGCTTTTGCGACTACGCCCAAAAAAGAATGTCGGAAATTGTCACCGGGTCTCCAGCGACATCGAGAAATGTGTGGTTAATCTAAAGGGATTCTGCAAAGAAAAAAAACTTGAATATGATGAATCGCTGATACACTCGGATATGAAATCGTCGCAAGTTTAGAATTTAGCAAAAGATTCAGAGGGTCAGTGCAAACCAGTGCTAGGAGAATTTGTAATTAATTTATTACAAATTACAAATCACAATTTATAACTCGTAATTGAACCGAAATCCAAGAACCATTACAAATAAAAATAAAAATTGTAATGGTTAATGTATTTCGGGTTTATTACAAATAATTAATTTTTTCTTCAATTGCAAATAACAGCTGTAATTTGTAATGGAAATGTAATTAATTACACCATGTAATTTGCCGCTGCCCAACACTGGTGCTGGCCACAAGTGACATTTTGTTGCTTTCTATATGTGCAAAAAAAACAGTTCTAAAGTTCAAAATAGATTTTATTTCTCTATTGAGATCGGAATTAGGGGCATGGCGGCCAATTGTAAGCTGAGAGTTCACTCAGAGACGCCATCTTTGTTCTGAATTTTCCTAAAAAAACGTATTTCGGATTTTTTTTTTAGGAATAAATTATTATATCTTTTTACAATAACGAGTCACTGTGGTAATTCTAGAGATAAAATTAACCCGTTTCTCGAAGCTTCAACTCTCATATTAGTCACTCTTCGGGTGGAGCAAGATTTTAGCACCAGATGTCAGGGGTGCCACATTTTTGTTCCCATATACTTGGATTCTTTCTGCCCAGACACCTTCGATTACTTGTCTTTTAACGAGTATAAATGTGAAGCAATTGAATCAATCTAGTAAATTCATTCGAGTAATCCATTATATTTTATGATAAAAATTGAGGGTGGGGCGAGGGGGAAATAATTCAATCCGGGCTTGACACATGAGTTTTTGATTTTTGTATTAATTCGCATTAATATTTGTCTAATTCAATGCGCTATAATTCAAATCAATTCATTGTCATCAAATTAGTTCACTATAATTCGAATCAATTTTGTTTAAGTCGAATCGCTTCTCCAATTCTCAATAAATTCCTAATAATAAACGTTCGTTAAAATTAATTTGCGATATTTCCGAGATTTGTTCAAACCTGAATCCAAGTTAAGTCCGATTAATTCGGAATAATTTCCGTTAATTTCGCCTAATCTCAATCGATTCGATCTAATTTCCTCAGTTTTATTCATTTTTTTTTTTTTTTGTCAATTATTCTCAATTCGATTCAATTCGTTTCATGAGAGAAATAAATACATTGAATTCACGCTAATTCAGTTTCAAATTTAAACGAACGTGTAACTGCAGTCCCCAGAAAAAAGTTCAGCGTGTCCCCGACGCCCCGTGAACGGAGGTTTTTCCCCTCTCCGTGTCGAGGGAGACATATGCCATTGACACGCGAGTGCCTCTCGTCTGGTCTGGTGGGTTTGTTCAAACGCACATGCCACTCGCGCACGCCTTCAATTATTATCCTTATCGTCGTTATTACAGTGTTATTACGAAAATTAGCGAGTCTGTGTGGCGAAAAGGAGTCGCACTATGCGGTCAATTTTCTGACTCCGAAGGTTTTCGCCCCCCCGCGACGATACGGGGTTTCGTCAAATATTTTATTCCATTAATACAGAATAGCGGAATAGCGTAAACCAAGGCCTGAGCGCGACCGTCTTATCGAGGGTGTGGAGTTTGGAATTTTACCTCAAGATTTCACTCTTCGCTTAGGATAGTAGGTTAACCTCGTAGAAATGAATAAACAAATTTCTGCGTGTAAACCGCACGCCTTCCGCGGTACTTTCGTGCTCTGTTTCTTTTTTTTTTGTGTTGTTTTACATATTTTGAATTTTTTATACACTCAAATTCGAGCCTGGTAGAGAATTACATTTTTACATACTGCGGCTTCACTCGATCCGCAGGAAACTGAATATGCAATGCGTATCAGGGTCGCTGAATAAAAATTGTATCATCATTTCTGGTCTCGTTTTGTACCAGAGTACCGAAACCTTTTGCCAAGGATATTCATTAGAATTCCTAAATACGTTTCGTAGACAAATTTATATCGATATTGACGCGACTAAAACGATATTTCATTGATACTAAATTACCTTTTCACATTTAGGCATAGAGAACGCTGTTTCATTTTCTATGTAGTATTAGAATTAACGATTAGCAAGATAATACAAAAAATCTCAACAATCCGAACAGTGTCATAATCTGGGCAGTGAAAATCTTAGCACAAAGTACTTCAGGATTTGAAGAAAGTAGTTCAGGGTTACAGTTAGCCTCAGAGTCTAAGTTTCAGGTGTTATTTGAGGAGATTGACCTTTTTTTCTTCGAACATGTCCACTTATGTCTGTATTCATAGTCAAATTTTGGTGATTGGTGAACTTGGAGCTCAAGAATAAAGCATTTACGTCAGATGAGTAGAAGTGTGGTAGATGCTTTGAAAAATGAAAAGATCGATTCGGAAATTAAGAAGCTGAAAGATTGCTGAGTTGGACATTTCTTGATGAAATTCGACAGGATTCAACAACTTCTTGGAGTCTAAAACTGATAGGGAATGATCCAAAACGAAAATTTGTACATACAGGCTAAGGGGCCATTCAACAAATACGTTCGCTTTTTTGGACAATTTCAGACCCCCCCCCCATGTAACAATGGTTCGTTTCAGTAGACCCCCCCAAAATAATACGTCACAAATCTCGACCCCCCCCCAGCCCTTTTTTTGTCTATTCGTCCATCTAATTCAAACTATTTCCAAGATTGTCCATAATGAAACATGTTTGAGGTATCAAAAATACAACATCTGAATATCATTGCGTATTTTATACAGAAAGATTCCGAATATAGTGCGGGTTCGCTCTTTTTTTCATTCGTTGAGTAAATGGAAGGTTTTATCGCTCAACATTTTTTCATAATTTACGGAATTCTTGTGCCAAAACACGAACTCTTTATGCAAAAACCGAACGTCACATTTTGCCGACACCCCCCCCCCCATGACTTGTAACGTCACACGAACCTTGACCCCCCAAAAGCGAACGTATTTGTTGAATGGCCCCTAAGTTCCTTACGACGCGATGGGACAGTCTGAAGTTGGCAAGAATCGAGAAACTGGCTTTTCGACAGTTTTGAATCAATCCAGCAGTCCGGAAGCTCATTTCTTCATTCTAGCCAACCTCAGACTGTTGAGCTTGAGGCGTTCTTTGAATTCATACTAGATAAAAAGTTATAGCGAATCGGTGATATCATGGAAATAGAAGAGAAACTACAAGAAAAATTTCTGAGAAACGCTTCGAATAAAAAGGAGTCAGTTTTTGGACGGGATGTTCTCAATTTTTTTTCAATTCAAAAACACGTTTTAACGTCCCAAATCGTCTCCTCTGGCTGGGATTTTTATATGAAACATAGTGGCCACTGGTCAGGGAAAACCGGAAAGTCCAGGAAAAGTCAAGGGATTTTATGACGATACAAAACAAGACAGAATAGAAGATCCCAGCGATTATTTGTTCTTCCTCGCACGGAAATCTGAATCAATGGAAATAGTGGAAAAACTTGTATGAATTATAAATCAAGAAGTATTTTCAAAAATCATTTTCTTTCACCATTGATTCACAGCATTATTCATTACGTACTCGAATAACCACTAATTCGTCCGCATTTAAAAAAAAATCCTTATAGTCGCCACCGTGTAGGAAGAAAAGATAAATTTTCCATCTGTCACCGCCACTGGCATCGATGTATGCGACGTCGTTTCTTTCCCTAAATCGTCTTTCCACTATATCACGTTGTTCGTCCGATGTTTGGTGTTCCGCGCGCAGTAGGTACAAGATATCCCTTTACCGGTGTCTACGATACAACCTCGTATTCCGTTTGTAGGTTGTATGGCAGTAACCCCAGACGCTCGCGCTCCAGGGAGAGGCGTTAACGATCTTGTTATTGTAAATCTCAATCCCCACGCTACTGCAGAAAGGATCTCCGAGGTCCCTCTCCATACAGCAACCTCGCGGAGTCATCTAGCTCCTGCGTAACTTCATACCTTGTACCACATACCGTGTAGTTCGCCAGACCCCCTATCAGTTTCTCTGCGTTAGATACCGCGAACGTAACTCGCAGAGGCGTCCCCCCTGCCTACAACCGGAAGTGGATGTAATCAAACAAAGTTGGCCCGGTAACCCGAAAGATGCGCTAAGCTTGGTAGAATCTACGCCAAATTCGCCCGGATTTACTCTGGCCACGTTTATCCGCGTTTTTTTTGGGATAAACAAACTGCCTTGATTCCGGCATTCGAAGTCACACGTTCGATACTCGACGTTTGCTGTTAGAATAGCCGCGAGGTTATCACTAAAACGGTAGATTACAGCCTCCGGGCTGTTTGCCGGATTGTAGCAATGCTGGCGAAAAACGAGGGCCGGAAGTGTTTCGTTAATACGGATAATCGGACGTTCGTCAAAGTTTGATTAACGAAAATTTCGTTCCTAAAGCCGACGAGACTCCCCGACGAATGTCACGTGGGGCATCATTTCTGCCAGAGGTTTATTTTAATAGGATTCTGGTGAAAACCGCGTGTTTACATGTTTGCATACTTCGGATGTATGTCTGCCAATTACACGGTGAAGAGCCGAGACCATTAAATTCATCTGCTTCGACGCTGACGGGTTTCATCGTGTGCGTCAAGGATCCACGTCGTTTTGTCATTAGGATTCATATTTTTTTTACCTCGTTTATATCGTCTGACGACCTGAACCTGGGAGACTCCTGAAATTTTGAACTAAGTTTTGTGTGTGTTTTAAATCAAGGAAATTTTTCGAAATTCTCCGTAGAAATTTTGAAAACACTGAAGAAATTAAAGTCACGCACACGACTTTATCGACGATCCATTCGGTACACGGTAGGATTTTTTTTTATGTTAGATGAAGTGAAGACAAAATTTTATGTCGATTTTTTTTCAACTTCTTCTTGAGGAATTTTTTTGTTTCATTCAATACAATACAAATGTTGCTATTAATTGAGAACAAAAGACCGACACTGCGGTGCTAGAGATCGAAGAACAGGAAAAAGTACTCAATATTCATTCATATTCATATAAGTACCAAAGGTCTTTGGTATTCAAAACCTGAGGCTATTCACTCAAATTTTTAGTGTACAGGTGATTCTGTGATTTTGCTCACTTCAGCCGATTCAATGTGTAATTCTGGATTATTTCTGCTAATTTTCGACATTCTGAAGGTGCTATTCAGGGTGTCTACCTCCTTGACAAAACCTGGAAGTCCTGGAAATCTGAGGGAATATTGAGTTCACTCAGGGAATTTTTTTTAACAATGATCAGGTGAAAACAAAAATTCTGTAAATTCAAAACCCGGATTAAATTGAAAAAAAGGAAATAAAATCATAAAAATCGTATCTCGACACACCTGGAAGAATAAAAAAAAAAGTGGCCTGGAATATCCTGGAATTCACAGGGAATTTTAGATCCTGACTTGAGTAGACACCGAAGAATTTCGGCTGAATCCCAAGTGATTTCGTACGATTAAGCGATAAAGCGACTTCTTTGTCTGATTCCAACTGATTTCAAACAAGGATGTACCTACAGATGATTTCAGGAGTAAATGCCTCTCGATTCAGAATAATCAATCAGTTCAAGAAATTTGAGAAACAAAAAAAAAAGGAAAAATACAAATTTTTTACACTTTTCTGATGAGTTTTAATGCAGAATTTAAGTTTTTGAGCCTAAGAAGTCTTGGCAAACGGGAGGAGATGAATTTTTTAAAGACAAAAATTGAAAAGACAGTGGCCCCAGGGTTACCGGTGTTCCCTTCGTCTTTAGTGCATGTGACATGTCGTAGTTACGGGATTTTAAAAACTGCTTACGCGATCTCGAGCCCTTGATCTATCCGTGTCATCCTTTTATGTAGAATTTTTAGGGTCGCGTTTTCCCAGCGGTATTACATAATGTGAAAATTTCGTGTCAGATCGGTGTATCTGCCGCGAACCGGGTTACGTACATGTAGTATATCGAGCGTAATAATTTTTACACGCGAATCCCTCGCGGTTCTCGACAAAATCTTCCCTACTATCGATCACGGGACGAATCGCGATTATAATAAATCTGCATTTGATCATCAGCGCCTGGTTGCGGAACGTTCTAACGGAAAATGATATTGATCGAAATAATTATTGAATGTAATGAAAATTTTCTACCGCGTGTGTAATTCTTGCGGCTTGCCACATAATCAAAAACTCCCTCGGTTTACACCGTACCGAAGAGAGAGGAAAAAAAAAAACCTCCTGCGACATGTGTCCACGGGTATACTGGGTTTATCGAAGGGTTCTATAACGCACGCAACCCGGCACAGGTGTTGCTACGTCAGGTAAGGGACCAACGGGTCTCTCTCAGAAAGCAGCTGCTCCGCCAGGTGGAAACGCGGTGTGTTCCGCTCTGCATTAGTTTTCACAACGAACATAAGATTCTCTACGCTGCCCTCTGAAGCTGGACTACTCGATTTCCCAGAAATTCCAGAAGAAAAGTCCTGAAAGAAAAATCTCACAAAGACTATCCTGGGTGAAATTTTTTTCTAAATTGTGGTTCAGAAAACGACGATTTTATTATTAATGAAAGAATATAATTTTATCATACACGTATTTGGGGAGGTTGAAAAGTGAAAGTGTCGTCCATTTTTAATTTTTGTCTTACCACATGCGTGTCGATTTTTTGTATTTTTTTTTTTTTATACAACGAAAGCGGAAGTGTCTGGTGAAACGGGTCACGGGATATGGACAGATGCTTGAAAACTGGCAATTAGAACGAATCACGCGAGTCGTAACCGCGGCTTAAACCTTGGGGCGCAGGACTCGCCCCGGGTTGTGGCGCTCCGTTTTGCCCTTCCGGTCTCTCAGTTACTCCTCGACTCTCGGAGGATCAACATTGTGTTTCGAAATTCAAAATTTCATGGTTTCGTGTCCAGTTTTCTTTTCTTTTTTTCTTCACTCTTCGATAGCGAATTGATCGATTCAAAGAAATAATCATCTACGGTATAAATTAAAAATCCTTAATTGTGATCGCGGGGAAACATATTTTCTCACTGTACAACATGACTCTCTGGACCTCTTCTATTCGTCTCGTTTACCGGCCTGGGTGAGTCGGTTCAATCATTTTCTATAGCTGTATGTTTACTATAATAATAAGTTGATTACTGTCTGAACAATGAGACACTGTATTACGCGAAATGAGGGAAAACATATATAAGATACGATATCAGTGATTGCCTCGTAAATAACTTTGATCATTCATAAAACTTTGTCATCTAAGCGATATTATTGGCAAACAATAAACGTTTCACGTCACTGATTGGTTTTCTTACCCTCCGTTGATTGATTGATATTTAGCAAAGTATAGGCTGACCTCTTACGTATAACTAGAGTAACTTTCCTACTCCTTTGAGGATAGTTTGAAGGATGTATTTTTGTATCCGTTGCACGCGGGTCCCTTTTTTTAATTTACTTTTCGCACCGTAAATATTTTCAGTTAAATAAAATCCCCCCCGCCATTTACTGTCGCGAACGGAAGGTTCTTGGTTATAAAACGACATCCGCATGGCCCGTTAGCTTTCAGTACAAGCGGGAGTCTCGACAGTCGTAAATCTCAATTTCGTTGAAAAGTTGGTAAGAAACTTTAGTCAAAGTTCATCTGTTACCCCACTCCGCGCCTTATCGACGAACTTGCGATTTTATCAAAAGTTGGTAAATATACTCCATATGCGCATAGGTATATACTACGAATCGATGTATTATTATTTTTTTCCTATTCCGTAATTAATTAATTAATTAACGAAAGCCGACGAACCGGACGATTAAATATTTGCGACAGAGAAGGAGCGAAAGGTTAGGGTGTCCGTGAGACGAGGGAAAATTGAACCGCAAACTGTGGAACGGCTACGAGACTGGCTTGGAGATAAATAATTCAGAGTAGCCTTTCCATCGTAAAGTCCAGGTAGTTTGATACGTCCATCCAACCGACCGCGGGCCAACGTCAAAACTTTCGAGGCTGCATGGTCGGGACAGGTCCATCTTTTATTTCGCGCAATACCTGCTGCAACAACAGCAGCCCCAAATCATTCGGAAGTAAAGTTTAACTCGATTCCCTCTCTCTCTTTCTCATGCTCCACGTTTTTGCTACAAAGCTCGGAGTATCCACCGGCCGTGATTACCTCGAGGTGGAAGACCTTAAATTCTTTTTCTCACACCCGGTCGCAAAATGCCACTTTTCATACCTCTTGAGCCGGCGCAAACGACTCTTTTCCTGCCCTCGGGCGCAAAGTTCCGTTTTGCGCCCGCTTACTCAGTCTGAAAAGAGGCATTTTTGCAGACCAGGTGTTGAGAAAAAAATCGTGTGCAACACGGGCGCAAGGCTATTTTGGCGAGTGTGATTGCAGTACACTCGCCTTCGGCTCGTACTGCAAATTTCACACTCGAAAAATAGTGTTTTGCGCCCTTGATACACAATGTACTAATTATCTTTCATCTCGACCTGCAATCATCTGTTATATTATGTATCGCGGTTACAAATTGCGTAATGGGTATATATATAATCGAGAGTGTAAACCTATACCGATGCTTCGACATAGGGAAAATTAGAGGGCCGGGAGGAAGCGAGTGAAATCAGATTTATGTCGTCCACCCCCCCCCCCCTGCCTGGTAACTTTATACGGATTATAGAACCTCACATTTTTTTATCGCTTCTTTTCGTTACAGCAAACAATTTCATTTCCTTCCCTTTTTTTTTTTTGTTTGTATCTGTTGAATTTTGCGTTTTCTATTTCTCAATTATAACAAAAATTGGAATGCAACAAAAGTTAGGAGTAACTTTTACTGTTAAAAAAAAAACTGTTGGATATACAAAATATTCTGATAATAATATGAGGTTTGCACCGTTTCTTTGTAAAATTTACAGAAATTTGAGGTGAAATTTGTACTAAAGGCATTGATTAAATATACCTACCAAACGTTTTGTAAATGGTACAGAAAAAAAAGACACTGTCTCAAAGTTTGAAATGTCAGCATTTTTCAAAAATTATAAAATTTGTCAGGAATCGCCCAAAATCGCCCGCAATCTCACGCAATTATCCGAAGTTGGTACTTTCGTTTCCAGAAGAATCCCTCAAGTGCTGGCAAATCGAAAACTGAGAGAACGGACGTGGTGTGTGATTCCTTCTTTTATTCCTTTTCTTTCACGGCCCGTTGGTTTGCGAAATGGACTCGCGTCATGGTGGCCACTGGTCAGGAAAAAACGTAAAAGTCATGGAAACGTCAGGGAATTAGTAGAAAAATAAGTCGAGAATTTTTTTTTGTTCCTATTTCAGTGGCCATCTTCACCTGACAACGGATTGACATATTATTATATTCACTGTAGACTTGTACACAATACTGCTGCAGTACTGCTCTGACGTCAATGGGAGACTGTATAAAACGAAAGCAGGACTGCAAGCGAACGAACTACAATTTTGTGTCAATTTATATTGGATGGACGAACATTGTCGTTGGCAACAATGACCTCGAGCCGTTGATGTCAAAGTGGCGTTACTGCTACTGACAAATTAATAAATTGAAAAGTTCTCGACCCCTCGAATCCCTCGCTCGTGAACGAAACAAAAAAAACAATGAGGGGGAGAAAATGAAAGTAGGGAGAATTAGGAAAAAGTTTAGAACGAAAAGAGCGAGATGGAGAATGAGCATGTATTCGTAATTTCGTGTTCGCCAGCGCTACCTTTGTCTCGCATTCTCTCATCTTCCGGTGTATTTTCTTTACCTCACCCCACACTCCAAAGTATCCCATTTCCTGTCTGATATTACATATTGGTACCCCCAACTTCCTGAGTTCTGCACGTCTTTTTCATTCTCGTGTCGTATATACACGGACACGTTCTCCCTCTCTCTCTCTCTTTTTTCCATTCCTTCCTCGTATTATTATACAAATAATATCAAAGCTGAAAGATGAAAAGGGCAGGGAAGTAAGAAGGTGGAACGTCAAAGGGACATTTGTCTCTCGGACATGAATACTTTACGTGTATATGGTGAGCAGCTTGTTTCTACTCTGATTTCTTTTTTACTTCTTCTCTGACAATTTCGCCCTCTTCTTATTTTCAACTTCATTTTCAGCTCTGTGGAATTTTGACGTCGTACCGAATCTTGTCTTCGGCAGTCAACTGGAGCGGTAAAAGTATACCGAACAATAGTCGAAAACATGCGGTCGGTGCTCGTTACACAAAGAATCTATATAATCTTGGTTGACTGACTAGAACCAAAGCCTGAGGAGGGTCGTGATTCTACGAATTTTACCTTTCGACATTTTTGATCGGTTCGAATCGAACGGGACAAACCTCCTGGCTCCTTTGAAAATATCGTTGGTCTCATTTCACGTGACGGAAAAAAAAAAAATTGTTACCATATTGGGGATATGTGACAAATTGTGCAGATGATTATATTTCACGCCTTTCCCGCTCTAGTATTCCAACATTCGGGGTTGATAACGGGTTGTTCTTTTATCGGACTATATCCTTCTTTTATTTTGTGACCGGAAATCGGTAGGGGATTCCCCGTGGGAATACTTTTGGCCCGATTGCGGGACGTGAGGTGTAGTAAAAGCGAAAAAAGTAAAACTGTGTAGCTGACGATGATAAAGGACAACGTCAACTTGAACGTATCGAATGGGTTTTTTTTTTTTTTTTGCCGATAGATATACCGGAGAACGCTGCAAATCACTTGGGAGAAACTGCGGAGTCGCGGTATAATATCGCTAAAAGCTTTTTAATAAACAGTTCTTCCAACTATCACACGACGTGTCTTATTCACCCGCAGACGAGCCAGAAACTTTTTGTACGCCTGTTTTTTGGGGACACATTCTAACGCGTAAGTGTGACCGACGGGGACTACGTGGTATCACTGAATACGTAATGCTATGTCGCGCATGGTTTCCAATACCCAACTGTTTCCCAGGGGGAATAATACCACGGGTCTTCTGTCTCGATTTTGTAGACGCAAAGTAGAAATATCTCGCATCGGCAACGGCTAAATTTACACATTGATTGAAGGAATCGAAGAGTATCAGTAACAGATGATTGTAGTTTTTTCATTTCTACTGACTCTATGTCGTTCGTTTATCTGACCTAATTCATTTTCTTCATTTGTCTCCCAATGGGGGCGATGAGTTTCACCATCAACCCCATTTATTCGAGTAAAAATTTCTTCTGAACTTATTTCTGTCAAAAAATGTTGGAAATTGTAGGAGGTGAACATTTTCAGTACTTTTTGTTTATTTCTCTGAAGCAAAATAACTCCTATTGGTTTTCACGATCAGCTTTACCATCTTTTTACAATAGTTTTTTTTATATCTTGTTTCGTGTAGAATTTACAGACAATCTGTGAGATTTGAATGTTTTTTTTTCCCCGCCTCCGAGTGGGATTATCCGACAATGGATATTCACTTTTTGATTGAAATTTACCATTTGTTCATAAATTGTATGGGTTCAGAATTGTTATACCCCTCACAGCTGGTATTGCTGACACACTAATTATCTCGCTACCGTGAACCTCAATTCGTAGGAATTCTCGAGTAGCCTGTACTTGTTCCCATCTACCCTCTCGAACACAAAGGAACCAAGTATCATCGCTCTCGGGTTTACCGAGCGACAGTTAACCTCTTGCTTAACGATAACAATAATGATAAAAATAACAATAACAATAGTTGATATTTGCTGTAATTACGGTACGTGAACCGTGAGCCGTTCCCGGTTTTCACAATGTCAGTATAAACATTTTTCCAACAGCTGTATTTTAATTATGTCTCTGCACAAAGGAACGTACGGTGATACGTTATTACATCAAAATGTATAGTTGGGGCAAATTACTCGCACGGGGGATGAAACGAAATGAAATAGCGGTTATTGCAAAAACGGTACCGGAAGTTTACGCGGAAAACAGATGTGCCAGCCAGGAAAGACATTGTGTCAGGTCGAGCTGGCACATGTTATTCGCCCACTCCACTCCATCGTGGAAGAATCCCACTTATAACCTATACAGTACTTCGAACTCAAGTTTCTTTTTTTTTTTTACCGAAATCCAATCAACAACGTTCGTCAGTTTCACTTGAAAACATCGGATCTCATGAAATGATTAAATTTGATCTGACATCAAATGATATTTGTAGCATGATAGTACGATAAATTCGATTTGGGTATCAAATTTTCGGAATCCAAATACACAAAACTGTCAATCGCGTAGGATAACGGAGGGATGCATATTGATGGACAGATATTCAATATCTTTATCTTCGTATTATCTATACACGATATGTAAAGTACACCTATTTCCGTCCCGACTCAGGATTGATAGTATACCTACCGCTGGTATGGTATTCGTGTATCGACGAAATATCCAGGCGAACGATTTTACCCTCCGATTCGCGATACTCAATACTGATAAGCGCGCTGTCAAGTTTTGTTACAAACTTCCGAGCGGAGAACTTGCCGTGAAATTCCCAAATGACGCTCGATGCATATTTCCACCTTTTCCAATATCCTGCACTCGCACGAGATGGAGGAAAAAAATTTCGATACTGCTGTACATACACGTAGTGTTGATTATATGCACTCGGGAAATATATCGAGTTTCGTTATTTTGTACAAGGATATCTTCGAGAATTCTGTGTATTTATAACGTGAGGAAGAGTACGAATGGAAGGTAGAAAATAGAAGTTGTGGAACCAGTCGAGCCGGAATATATTTTTAACCGACTTCAAAAAAGGAGGAGGTTCTCAATTCGGTTTTTTTTTTAATGTTTGTTACCTCATAACTCCGTCATTTATCAACCGATTTGGAAAATTCTTTTTTCATTCGAAAGGGTATACTTTCAGATTGGTCCCATATAAATTTCATCAAAATCGGTTAAGTAGTTTGGTTTTGAAGTCGGTTTTTTTGTCACTCGTGACGCTTGTGGATCCACAACTGGATCGACAACTTCTACTTTTCATGATGTTACGATTGATCCTTGAAATTTCACTTTTCATCAACTTCGAAGCGAAACAAACAAGTATGAAGTTACACGAAACGGGGCGGAGAAAACCGGGGATACACGAATTCTAAATACGGATTTACAATTAACGATTTTCGGTGATCCCCGAACATCCTGTAGGCTTCATCCCCAAAGCCGTGTTCTCGCATCGTTAAATCCTTGCGCCCTAGTTGCTACTTGCAGCAATCAGTCAATCAGTACGTTCAAATCAAATTTAATGGTTTCTGTACAGAGATGGGTTATCAATTTTCCGATTAAATGTTGTGTAAAAAAAAAGTGAAACTTCACGTATTGTTCAGTGACTGACGCTTGAAAGAGAGAAACACAATTTTTCATTCTCCGTCACAATTTCCCCTTCGCAAATCGTATTGTCAGTGCGAGCGAATTTATACTGAATCTGAAGTCAGACTTGCGAAATTCAAAATGGCGAATCCAATTTGCCGCGGAAAAATACTAAAAACATTCGAAACCTTACGAAAATTGGTACTCGAAGGTTTTTCGAACCGCTGATCAAGAATCCGAGGTCAGATTTGCAAAATTTGAAACAGCTAAACGCAAAATGAATAACGGAAATGATTATAATATTCACTGTCATACCGTTCGAAGTTAGAACGTATAAGATTATTGCACTATGTTCTATTTTATCGGCTTGATAAGTAACCAATGAACGACACGAGTTGGGAGGTTATCGGTAATTGTTATCCAGTTGAACCGTTCTTCAATTTTTCAAAGATAAATAATCGTCATTCACAAACGAGCTTCGAGACCAAAACGTACATGATTCGTATAAATTGTATATGTACAAAATAATATAATCCTTTATTCAGGGGCTTAAATTTCTATTAATACACAGAGCTAAGTATTACGATCAACACTTATCACACGTACATGGGTATTGCAGGTATATTCGCCCGTTGCTGGTAAATCCAACACAGCTAGCTGGCTTGTTTAAAAAATAACAAGAACAAAAATAATGTCACTGTACATAGATTCGATATTTGAACATCAACATTTAATAACGATAATTGGCAAATTCTGGTTTCAGTATAATTATCAGAATTCTTTTAACTTGAAAAAAACCCAAGATTGTAAGCGACGAACAGAGCTATTACAGCAGCGGCGATGAGCCCGTAGGGTAGGCCGGAATCGTTTTTTACTTGTTCGGTTTTCTTAGGCGCTACCCAATCGACTTTCTTTGGTTCAGTTCTGCTCTTCTCGGACTCTACGAGTTCGCCGATTAAGTAAGTCTCCATCATCCCTTTCGCGTCCTCCGAATGTCCCACGTCGTCGAAAGCCTCGCTTCCATCTTTACCGCGTTGTTCAGCGAGTATTTCTTCACCCCCTGGATGTTCGTTCAGGAATTTACCGACGTCGTACACCTTGTCGTGTAGGATAAACAAATTTCCAGCAGGATCCTTGTGGTTCTTGACTTCCTCCCGCGTGAAAAGCTTCTTCTTGGTCTCGTTGCTCATTTTACGCAACTTCTCTTATCACTGAAACAATACACGAGACGATTTTATCAGAGCTGATTATATCGCGTTGTTTGAAAAGTTTTAAGAACTTCTTTACGATTTGATGTTTCGTTACAGTGAGTCGTCCTCATTCTTACGACCAAATCGTACCTCATAACAAGCGAAATTATCTTAACAGTTGTTCGAGTGCCTCTGAAACGCGATATCAACTCAACAGACTAGCAAACTGATAAGATTAATCAACATATTTCGTTACGAATGCAATAGATAACGATTCTAATGCTATTATAGATTATTCGTGATATGGATTCGATTGGAATTTCAATCTGTGACAATATCTACCTCAACATACCGTTCGGTGTGTTTCTAGATTACGTAAATACAGTATAGACGGAGAAACCCAACGCACAGATTGATCATTCTTTCCTGCTTTCTGTAAAATGGACTTTAACCACGACGTATCTTATCGCTGCAAGGCTACATCTATCAGCTGTACACCGGTGCATAGACGAACACGCGACTCGACGTCCCGAAGTTGATGGTCAAGCCTCGTTATTCCGCGATCTAAATTCCATACGATTACGCTGGATCGAAAGATGTCTGAGAGTCCTTCGATTAGCATATGAATTTGGCTATTAATTAGACGGTGTGTTGAATATTTTCTCGCCAAGTCTCGAGCTCTGAGCTTTCTGATTCCGCGTCTGTCTCGTGAAGCAGACAATTATCAGTTTGCTAGCAGAAAAACTCGAGTCAACCTTGAAACTGCATTCAGCTAATTATCGTGCTCGATGCCCATCGGATAATTTTGACATCGCGTAATTACCTCAAGTTCTAACGACTAGTTTTGTGATCGATAAACCGACGCGACAATGGGCGTGACAACGTGATTGCAGGCAATAGATTCCTCATAGCTAGTCTAGAAATTGCATCCGTTACACCAAGGAAACAGAAACAAAAAATTCCGCTTCGTCTATCTTCGCGGACCTTCGTGTAGAAGTCAAGGACGGACTATGGGGGATTCGTTGGAGAGCGAGAGAGACGGGAAACCGATGACCAGTGACGTCGAGTCGCGGAATGAAGTTTGTAACGAATCTTTGGGCGTGTATTCAACCAATTTACTTACCGTTGAAGAATTAGTAACCAATGTAAACTCCCGTAATGAGGTTCGAATCACTGAACGGTTCGTCGATAGATCGAATATGCGATTTAACGATACGGAACAGTAAATGAACAGCGATAACGTCAGCTCGATCAGACGAGAGGACGAACGTGCGACGACTGCCTCTCTCGAGATAATGATGTCGAGAGTTGCCCCCCGTCGTATCTGGATTCTACTCCCACTCTCGACCGAGTCTCTTCTCATTCTTGTCCCCCTCCTGTAGGAAACCCGTATTGTCAGTATAAAGTAATGATTACGCGGTCCAATCAACGGCGTTGATTCAAGCGCTTGCATAAGGTGAACGTCGCAATTGCAATACCCGAAATATTCTAATAAATTATCATTGAGTCTTGATTATCCGCAGGATAATTAATATCCGAATAAAGAATGACAGAATATTTAACGTAATACTGTACGTGTTGAACTTATTATTACCTCACGAGCATCAGTCGGATTCTACGAATTTTTTTTACACTCTTAAGTACGTCCCAATTAGAATCTTGAAAAAATTGAATATCGGTATGTTCTAGAAGCAATCAGCTCATACAGCATCATAATTGACACATCCGTCTAATTGGCACGTGAAATGAGCAGATTGCCCGGTTACTTCCCGCGATATAGATAGTGCAACGGTGCAAATGTACAGTATTTTTGTTTCATTATTGCTTGTGATAACGAATATTAATTGAGCCTCAGAATGTATTTTTTTTCTCTCCTCTTTTGTATTAATTATAAATCCTACGCAAACGTCGTTCGCAGATTTGCACATAACCAAAAAAAAAAAAAAATAACTTGGAAATAACTCTGCGTTTCATGGTTTTGTTAAAAACTTATGAAAAATTATTCTCTTAGTTTCATTTCATGGTCAAAATTATAAGGTTTTGTATTGATAATAAATGTTCTAATTTTCGCTGACGTTTGGCTGTAGCCTTAATCGTCCTTTCATTGGTACATTCAATTTAAAAGCCTGATTTTAACGTCTGAGCTTCAGAGATGACCAGGCGATCGATATCTCGATGGCTTGAGCAAGTGTGAAGGAAAAGATATCGTCTAAGCACTCTAAGCGTTACACGACAGTTTTTCATTTAAAAATCATTATCGCTCCGATGACTCGGCAATCACCGTATTATCTGTTGACTCATCTCTGTACGTAATGATATTCCATCACCAGATACTGAAAATATCCATGGGGCAGTAAAATTGGAACTAATTTTAGTCCGGAATGAGGTTTCAAGTATCGAGATGTGATGTTGTGTTAATTTCCATCTTTATTATCTATCACATAGTTTTTTAAACACGAATCATAACTTTCGGCGAGAATTATGAAATGTGTCGATGTCAATGTCGTTGCTATTCAAATTCTCGGCAAATTGTTGGGAATTTTTAGACTGAGCAAAGGTTGTATGACCTTCTATAGAATATACTTTAAATACGTATAAATAAATATGCAACGAATCAATATTCGTCGAACCATCGAATTTAAAAATAGTAGTCTACTAATTTTCAATCCAAACGATGCGTGACGAGTTCGAGGTCTCGGTGGAACAGAATCTCTCATAATATGTAGAGAAAAATAATCGCATAGACAAGGACGCCGAGGCCTAGGAATAATAGAATCCACGGTGAACTCTCTTCTTTGTGTTCAACGTAGTCCCAGGGCTCTTCGTCATCGGCCTTCGACTCCGTAGGGTTCAGGGTTTCCCTGGTTGAACCCTCCCTCGTTTTTTCCGAGGATGATTCGCTGTCCGATACATTTCCTACTTTATACATCTCACGGAGCTGAATCGCTTCCATCGAGTGGCCAATCGCGTCGAAGCATTCGGTCGCATCCCGACCTGCCAATTCCAGGAGCACCTCTTCGCCGCCGGGATGTTCCTTGAGGAATTTAGTTACGTCGTAGATACCGTTGTGAACGATTATCCAGAGGTCATCCTCCTTGTCGTGCTGCGAAACCTCGGCTAGGGTGTAAAATATCGACATCGTAACTCGAATTAGTCGGGTCTCTCCTGCAAATTGGTTCGATTGATTAGTCAAAATTTCTATGGCAGAGAAACTCGTTGATCTTCCAACGGATATGTTTCACGTAACAGACGCGAGGAACATGAGACAATGGACTCAGGTAATTAGTCATTTGTCCGTCTCATATATGCCACAACGTAATCGCCCACGATCTGTAGATTTAGGGATAGACACAGGAGAGAAAGAGAGAGAGAAAGAGCTTGCGTAACGGTCTTACGTAATTCTGGAGCTTTTTCCGACCAGGAGAAGCAGACTTCTCGGTAAGGGCACCACTTGATTGGAAAACTCGATGAAACTTGCCGGATTACGGTTTCTCTTCACGTTCCACGAGCTCGTGAGTGAAGATCAGAGGAATCGCGGGATCGATCAAGTAAATCTCTGCACCGATGTCACGGTGGTTCGGCGAAAGGTGCGTAACAACTTTAGGGATAAGTTTTCACCGAATTGAGCCACCACTTGCGAGTCACCTTCGTCGTGTAATGGCGTCGACCGTCCGTTTAAAACTGTGGCATCACGCAAGTCGTAAGAGCTTATCGTAACTTTGGAAAAATTTTCATTCGATTTACATAGAATAGAACCTGCTTACGCATTCGATCACATGCCGCGTGATATTCATTACGAATTTAAATTGCCGCGGGGTCGATATAATTACATTCTAAATCGGTCTGCCGCTTTTCCTTCACCGATTTTTTTGTTTCTGAACGTTTCGCCGTATCGTCATACCTGAAATAGTATCATGCGAACGAATATCGGCCGGTCATAATTATTGAGCGTAATTGATTAATTAGTACCACGAACAATGGCACATTCAGTGCCAGATTACCTCCGCCCCTGAATCCACGCTGAATTGCTGCGAGTGATTAAAATTTCCGTCATTAGACTACACTGTTTTCTGCATTTCATTGGGAAAAGGCTCTATTACCCGTAACTTCATGCCTAGGGAGGGCTAGAAATCTCTTGCTTTCGATTGCAATTTACAATTGACGAGCGATTACGTCTGCGGAAAAACTATGTCTGGTGTGCCTAGACGCGCGTTAGCGCCTGTATGGATTCATTTCCATCAATTAAGAAGATCAAAGCTACGCGTAGAACACTTTGATACGGTTGTACATTACTGGCGTATAATTATCACGCCTCCTTTGCGGAGTAAAATACGTCTATGTCTGACTCGCTGATGCAGTGGATACTGGATATGTGCTCAGCGATTGATTGGGTACCTCCGATCCTTCGAATTTCCCATTTCACATGATTTGCTCGCGGTATGAGAGACAAAAAATACGTCGTCAGCGGTATAGCGGGATGGAAGCGGTCGAAGATTGAACTACATTTTTTAACCGTTCAAACAGCAATCCTCCAACGACCTCAAAGTTCGCACGAATCGTAGATAGTGAAGTGACTTTCAAGAGAGTTCTTTCCTCTCTCGGGTGCCACGGGGTGAAATGAGGTTCTTGGAACGCAAAACCGTTGTGTGGTCCTTACTAAGCTCTTTGCACGAACTTCAAAGCGTAAAGGGAATCCGTCAGCAAATTCATCAGCGACATTAAAGTGGCCCTTGGTATTGACTCGCGAACGAGACCCAGCTTACGCATGATTACGAGTTAACCAGTTGCCGGGTCGCTTTTCAAACTTGAAGCAAACTTCCGGTTGACTGTTGCGAATGTAATGCGTCGTCAGGTCGAACCTCCGCCTCGATGAATTTGGTCGAATGTCACAACGGCGATATTTTCCGACTTCTGGAATGGAAGTCGACGCTACGAACCGCGGCTTTATTCTTTTAACGAAGTACGAATATATGCCCTCTTCTTTATACTCAGTCCTCGCGAAGCGCCTTGCACAGAAAACTTAACGAACTCCGAACACGCAAACTGGCCATTCCACCGGTGAACCAGCCCCGGTTTTTTGTCGGAGAACATACACCTTGAGAATACAAAAAATGTTTACACCGAGCGAACCATTTTCTACTGCATGTCTGGTCGAGATATACCAAGCACGAAAACGTGAGAAGGTATCGTTTCAGAAGCTCGAAGTCCCTTATCTTTCGGAATGGAAATCGCGGTACAATATTCAGGGAAAGAATTATATATCTATCAGTACCTACAAGGAAATCTCTGCGATCTATATACGCGGTGGCGAATCGGCGGGCAAAAGTCAGGGAAAATAAGGGAATTACACTGATTCACAGGGAAATTCTTCTCGTACTTGTTTGTTTTTTGTGACAAATATTTGAATGACGGATGGTATCATCGAGTATCTTGTATCCTAGCGTCGACTTGAATTCTATCATTTCAAAAACACAATCCCAACATGTACAGAATCAAACTTGTTGAATTTCTTTCTTTTCATGCACTGGAACAATTTGACGTTATTTAGACATTTTTGTTTCAAAAAGAGATGGGAATAATGCAGGAAACGTCAGGGAATTTCATTTCAGTGAAATTGTCGCCACCATGTCATGTTATAGTAGTATAAAGGAAATCCAAATTTTACACAGGCACATTTAATCCATGAGACATTGAATTTGATTGAAAAGTAAAAACTAATCAATCGATTTATCTCGTTTCAGAAAACTGGTGCCAGGATCAAGATCTACTCAAACTGCTGCCCTCAGAGTACCGACAGACTCGTCAGCATTTGCGGCAAGCCGAGCACCTGCGTTGACAGCATTAGAGAGATCATCAGCCTCATCAAGACCGTAAGTGTGACCCGTGTATTTTGTAATTTGCGAGGATCAAAGGTTTTACCCATCGTCAGCTGACACTGCAACAAGTTTCTCGTCGAGAACGTAGATCATAGAGGTAGAAGCACTCAATAGCTCATCGCGGAAAGCACCCTGAGTGATGAACCACAAGCCCAGAATGTAGTGAACATGAACGTAGCTTTTAGATCGGAGAACGAACTGAAAACCAATAGTGAAAACCAAATGTCAATCTCCTGATACCTCTGAGTATCACATCAAACAATTCAGAAAGCTTCGAATTTTATACGCAACAAGTAATCAACTAGATTCTTCCTCCCTCTCTGCAGTCTCCAGTGAAGGGTATAAACAACCCGTACGACCCACACAATTACGATGATTTCTACGCCGAGGAGTACGGTGGTTACGGCGGTGGTGATGGTCCCGGTGGTCAAAACAAGGGTGGTGGCTACGGCGGTCCAGGTGGTCGCGGAGGCGGCGGCGGTGGTGGCGGCGGCGGAATGTCGCGCAGAGAGGGTCGCGGGGGCGGCGGCGGCGGAGGGGGTGGCGGTGGAGGTGGCGGAGTTGGCGTCGGTGGTCCACCCGACATGAATCGAGGATTTCCACCATCACAACCACGCGGGGGACCGCGAGGAGGTAACATGTCGGGCCCACCTGACCGCGGATACGGCGGAGCGGCGCGTGGCGGCGGGGGAGGAGGTGGCGGCGGATATGACGGGGGTCGTGGGGGCGGCGGTGGATACGGCGGAAATCGCGGAGGCCCCCCGCCCTACGGAGGAGGCGGAGGTAACTACAATGGTAAGTCCGGTTCTCGAGTGATTTTTGATCAAACTAAAAATCAAAGACGAAGAAGATGAAACCTTATTCATACGATTTGCACTTGTACGTCTTTCTCATTTATAAGTAACATTTCTGTGGTCCTGACAATAAATTTGCGGTCCTAAGATATTTCACTTTAAAGTAATTCGCGTATGTTATTCTTTTCATCAGTCGTATGAAAAACTTATACATGAGGTTTCACTGTAATATAAATGACTCGGAAAAATTTGAGGTCCCGAAGACGACAGACTTTCATTGTGTGTTCTTTAATTCTAGACAATGGTTGGGGTATGCAAGGAGGAGCTCCTAACGGAATGGGTGGCGGAGGCGGAAATTCAGGAATGGGCGGCCCACCGCTGGGAGGTAATCAGGGAGGCAATCAAGGAGGAAATCTAGGAGGTGGCGGCGGTGGAAAGACCAGCACGCAAGTCACAATTCCAAAGGACGTGAGTACCGATAGAGAATAAAATTCAGTCGAAAACCGAGATAATAAAGTTGAGAGGTTGAATCGAGTAACGGCAAGATCTTACCAAAGAGCACACGCTACATACGGGGTGCGTCTTTCATTACTCTTGCCAGAGTAACGCCAGGTATCTGGATAGTCTGGGACTCAGAATTGGCTCGAGACTGCTGAGATATCTTGTACACTGTTATCAATATGCGCATGGAAACTTTTAGTTCTTCGAGGGATATGAATTTTTTTTTTCAATTTCTAGCTTGCGGGAGCCATTATTGGTAAAGGGGGAGCGAGGATCAGAAAAATAAGATCAGACAGCGGCGCTGGTATCACTATAGACGAGCCACTGCCAGGTAGTAACGATCGCATAATCACCATTAGCGGACTACCAAACCAGATACAGATGGCCCAATACTTGCTGCAACAGAGGTAAGGATGAGATCGATGAAATTACTCTGTTATTCAGTAATTAATAATCATCCGCAGGATCTTATTCAAACACGATTAATCAATTGTCTCTTTATATATATATATAAATTGAATATGCTTGTCCCCCCCCTCTTCCCGTCTTACACTGTTTGTTATTTTTGTATAAGTACATACATGAACACGATTGAATGAGTACAGTTTTGTGATTCGGTGAACCCTGTTTTTGGATTTCTAAGGCGGAAGAATTGTTGAGTCTTTTGGCTTCTGTCGAAATTTAATTACTAACATGCGATTGTAATTTTAATTATGGACAAATAGTAACTGACTAATTAGGGAATAGATATTTGCTGGTGTAAAACAAAAACAAAAAAAAGCTTTCTGTATTGAGATAACGCGTCGTTACGTTTTTCAAGCTTTTCTTGCTAAATGTGCGACAAAGTTCTATTTATCATTTACAAAAATGTAATAATTGGTATTTTTCATGTTGTCTCATAAGTGATGGCAGCACAGCAACACACAGCAATCGTCCAGCCCAAAAACCACATTTTTAAAAGTAAGTTTTTGCATTTATCGGTACTTGTATTTTATAGTTTCCTTTGTAACTATTTTCAATTTAAAACACAATTTTCATAATGATTATATTCTTTTATTAACGAATTTGAAAACGATCGTTAATTACACTCTGTTTCACAGATAGCGAAACGCTAACATTTCGTAGAATTCATTAGTCAATCATTTTAGCTGTATGTTACTTTGCTGCCATCGAAATTTTTTTTATGAATATTAGAAAACTTTTTATACATCACACATCGAACTATATCGTCCACAAGCAATAATTATTATATAATTAAATTAATCGTCGTCTACTCTTTAGGCTAGTAAAAACGTCGCTCATCCAAGTCTTCTGTCAGTAAAATACTTTGTCAATTTTCTACAAAACCCTTGACGGTGATTGAAGTTCAATACCAAACATGGAAGACGAAAAGGTCTAGTTCAGTTCATCTCTTCAACATTGGAAGTAGGACTAACATTAGACCTTGGTCGAGCGACTTTTAAAAATACAACATTTCTGTGCATAGAAATGATCGATTCTATTCAATAGCGATAAATCGTGCGTGACGACTGCGAGATAGAAGACTTATGATTTCCATAATAGACAATAAGTGTTTCGCAATAGTACATTCAGTTTAGTGCCTTATGTGCAATGTCATGTGTGGATCCTATTTCGTCCGATTTAATGCTCAGGTTATAAGACATGAGAAAATGCGTTTGACGAGAACTATGTGTATGAATTTTTAACTAACTATGTGATTCCCTAGTGTGATAATGCCCAGATCGATCATAATAGATAGTCAACATCATCATCCAGCTTATGCTCCGCAAGTTCTAAGCTTCTACTAACACGGAATGCAAATAACGAATCTAACAGAAGAAATAACGGAAGATACACGAAGATAGTGACGATGGATTGCTTTAATTGTGAAGAAATATGTGATGGGCTCCGTTGTATGGAAGACTAGTGATTTTGTTGTTCTAATATTGATGTAACAAGGAATCACTAATCATCCTACAAAGGTGCTCGGTGTCAGCGATCTTCGGGGCTTTGGATGACTAACAATCTCTGCCATGTCGCTCCTGCATATCATCCGTTCATCTACTCGTAAAATAACATCGTACATATCATTTAATCCAAGTTATTTATGTCTAATTAATGATTCGATCAATGTTAATTCAAGTTTTGAATTGTCAATTTGTCACAGATCGCAATCAAATCTGAAATCCTTAGTTCTTCTCTATATTCGTTCTGAGAACGAGACTAATGCCTGAGACTGAAACACGATCACCTTCGTCTGTACTATTAAGAAGCTTTTTTTGTTCGTCACCGTTTCAGTGTGGTTTTGACGATATTTATATGTGGTGGACTAATCAGGTTTCTTAGTGTATCCATGTTCCCTATGTCTAACTTGATAATTATTTTCAGATATGTCTGTAATGTCTGTAATCTTGTCGACCATAAATTTATTTGAAGATAAATAAACGAAAGTGCTGATAATTGCTAAAACGATTATAAAAGACAGACACAATTTTTGAACACATTGTAAACAAGGTTCAGTGTTTTCTGTTGATGATGTTAATAATTCAATCATATTCAACGGATGAGATATTAATTGGTGTTTGAAAATTTTCTGTTTCAGCGTGCATGAGAACTCGGACAACTATTAGAAGTCGACGAAAAAAATGAACACGGGGGAGCCAAAGATGCGTTTGTAACTTTTTTTTTCTTAGAAATATTTGAAGGAAATAATGAAAACTCAAAACTGAAAATCCGCTGAGGATCTTTTCCGTTTCTGGTCCGCAGGTTGTAGGCGGCCTAAACGTAAAGGGATATTTTTTCAGACCACTTTATTCAGTAGCTGAGACTTTGTAGAATATATAGGACTGTACTTTTAGTAAGCGTTGGCAGGCTCCATGCCGATCGGTCAGCTAGAATAGAATCTTTTTTTTTCTCATTTTTATCATGTTTTACATGCAAAGTTAAGGTGGAATCACGTCAGATTTATACGCAGTAGATTGTTATCACGATCCTCGGTTAATTTTTTGTTATATCTATATCATAATCACGTTTTACATCGCAAATATTTTCTTACCGTTAGTCAGGCTTGATATCTCGCAATTAATTGCGAATTGAGTCCAGTCTGGGTGATACGCCAACCTGTGTTTTGTTGTTCGGAAGTTTGAGAATTTCAAGTATTTTCGATCTTCTAGAAAATTTCACATTTTGCTGCGTAGCTTTTTACATGTTACCACCCTAAGGCCCTGAACCGTGGCTGTAGCTCTCCCGCAAATTGTTGATCACAAGTATAAATCATTTTCAACGGTTGTTTTATTATATTACTATTACTTTTCATTAAATATAGTTCACATATACATGTATAAATTTGAAATCGTAATATTCAAAAACAAATACATATACGAGAATCTGATCAAAAGGAAAATAAAAATTAATACATCAATGTTGAAGAAATCATGAATGCAAAATGACGGAGAGCTTGGCATTTTGTACATAAAAGTAACCCTCCCGTAACACCACCCCTGCTGTCATGTACAGTCTTTCCGCGTACCCGCATTATCGATAATAATGATTATACACTGTTATAACCCATCCCAGTATATACTAACAAAACTTGACGTATAGTTACGATAATTTTACTTTTAGAGAACAACTTTTATGAACAACTGGATAATATTTCAACACGAAAATCACAGACACTAAAATTTACATATTTATTTTATAAGGATTCGGAAATTTCTAGGAATATAAATTTGATTGAACACCATTTGGATACAGTTATACGGTTGAAAATCTTTTCGACATGAGTTTCGTAGGGTCTCTCGACTCGATAAAATCAATTCAGTCAAGTTCGATAAGTTCAGAGATTCGAGGCAAGCATATATGGTTCCGACGATTAGTTTGATGGCATTTCCAATTGTCGTCGTTATTGGAACGAGCTCTGACGTCAGTGTCCATCTATTTGTCAATTGAGTAAAATTCAGTCCCTTTACTTGTCGACTACCTATTCTGAAATTGGCGACGACCATTTCGCCGGAGTTGAGAGAACCTGGAATAAATATTTTCGTATTGAGGACCATTGTTGAACGGATTTTCATTCACGCTAATCATAAAATAATATCACATAAATCATATTCAACGGTTGTTTTATTATATTACTATTACTTTTCATTAAATATAATTCACATATACATGTATAAATTTGAAATCGTAATATTTAAAAACAAATATACGAGAATCTGATCAAAAGGAAAATAAAAATGAATACATTAATGTTGAAGAAATCATGAATGCAAAATGACGGAGAGCTTCGCATTTTGTACATAAAAGTAACCCTCCCGTACCCGCATTGTCGATAATAATAATTATACACTGTTGGATTGTAAAAACACAAATGTCTCAATATTTATCGAATTTCTTTACAAAAATCTTCGTTTTTTGTTTTTGGTTATGGAACGTCGAAATTCACCATTTTCTCAATCGCAGTTCCAGGCTTGCCGCCCGGTAGGGACAAACAAAACACTTTTCGTCGTGTTTATTGCTGATGATTTCCTTGGTACTCGTTAAAAACTTGGATATACGTTAGATCTTGTGTTATTGAAACTCGAAATTCAAATATTCCCTAGATTCGACACTAGCGCTTACCTAGCGGCAAGCCTGAAACTGCGATTGAGAAAATGGTTAATTTGGCAACACTGCACCGTGGATGTACACATCAGTGGCTCCACCCCGTAGTCGGCGTTTGTTTACGAGTTTCGCAGCGCTACTGTCGGTGGCAGCACCCGACTTCATTCAAATTCAATTGTTTTAGTCAGAAAACCAGTAAACCCGCCTACTGCTGAATCGAATTCGACCCTCGTTTGTCAATACACAAGCACTCGAGCACACGAATCGTTTGTACCAAACAAATTTACACGTGAGTATACGGTACGATTCTCTTGTTAGATAATAGACATAATAAACAGTACAGTCAAGTCCAACGAGATTTTATTTTTCACGAGCTGGGGCCGTAGCTGGATCTGATTCAATTGTTTATGACCGTTAAGATTTATGCATCAACATTTTTCAACTTTGGCAAGCCGTAACATCTAAACGGTCGGTCCTAGAGGAAACTTACACTTACATTTTTTCTTCCTCAACTAATTATTTGGATACGGATTTTTTCAATTTATTTTTATCGATCCATTCCGAGCTACTTTTCGCTGAATTTGAGCTTTAGCGTGAAAATAAACAAAAAATTCCGTATCTAGATAGTTAGATGAGACATACAGATACATATAAACGAGATTTCATCTTTCGCGCTTGATGTCGTCAGGATAATTTTTATTTGTCAAAACAGCTTACATTCTTAATTCCTCAGTCTCTTATGGCGTCCCCATTAATATTCTATCGATATGGTAATAAGCAACAATTTAAGAATGTCATAACAATAATAGTATATATATTTATTAATAAATTAAAAAATAAAAATTTAAATCATCAAAATATTGAAATCATTTGAACTATTTCACCAACATTTATATTAATTTTTATTGCAATGCAATCGAAATTATCTGTCTGATTCTTTTTTCCATCCGATAAACGAGCTCTCAGAGCATATTCGTCAGATTTTCAAAACAGTGCACTTCTACATCTCGGCGAATTAGTCGTTGTGTCCTTGGTATCCTCGGCGATTATATCGATTGTAACTATCCTCATCGCGTGTTTCTCCTTTTCGAGAATTGTTTCGCTCGTCAATAATAGTTTCAGTTGTATCAAAAATTGAGGACTCAGGAGACAGTAAAGAATAAAATTGGCCGAACTTGATATCGCGTTCAGGAGCGTCGCTGCTATTCTAAATCTGTGTAAAAAAAAAAAAAGTCACACAAATATGAAAATATTCCTCTTAAATATCACATCTTTGGATCAGGTCAGCTTGGCCTGTTTAAGGGGAGACTTTGGTGAAATTTTTGGCAAAAATAGGTTTTTAAATTCTCACAGTGTTAAAAAGAGGCGATTTTAAAAATCCCACCGAAACATCCCCTCAAAAATTGGGTCCCAAATGTATTCCACCAGGTGTGATTGTATTTGCAAATTTTTTATACTGTACACGCACACAGTCGATAATGTTTGCCGGGTATAAACGAATTAAGTCTGGGCGATAGATTTACTTTCTGGTAACTATATATGTATACTATATTGTTTTCTCAATCATACTGCGCAAACTCACTTTTCCAAAAAGGTCTCGTTGACTTTCGAAGCGTCACCACCGTATAGAATTGATACTGCACTCCTCCTCGACGCAAGGTGAGTGGGAACTTCGCCCACGAGGAACATGAACACTATGCCAACAAGAGTGATCGTTAGCCTCACTTGATCCTACGAAGTCAAATTCGACAAAGTAAACGATCATTACAGTCGAAATGATGGAATAATTAGGTAATCAATTCTTCATGATCATCATCAAGTTATACTGGTAGTTTAGGCGAGAAGAAATAGGAATTTAACATTTTTATGAAGACATAATTGACGCACAACTGAGATTATGAAAAGTGCGTTCTCAACGAGAAAACGTTTTTTCATCAAGAATACGCGTTTAGAAGGGTTGCAATAGTTTAGATAATCTTGAAAATGGAAAACCTGCAAGCAATTTCCTTCGCGAGTGAATTTTCGTTGCAGCAGTAGCTGCCGCTGCTTCAGAACTCTGCGAACTGCGAGACACATCGTCATGTTGCCGACTATCAAGAATACGCCCGGTACGAGCCCGAATATCACCAGTTGAAACCAATTCTGGATGGCGTAGACCCTGGAAGGAAAATGTCCGAGACCTGTATTTGAATTCCGATATTTAATTAGCGAGGTCGAGTCTACTTTTTGTCGCTCAAACCTCCGGCTCAAAAGGATTTAATTCCAGACTCCATGCTCCAAAAATCATTCATATCCTATTCAAAGTTCATCAAACATCGATAAATTAACTTTTTCAAAAATCACTTGTCGTAAGGTTTTATGGGCATACGGTCGATCCGATCGTGTCTTTCGACGTCTTATTTTCTTCGAAGAGCAATCCTTCATCGTGTGAATGAGGGAAATTGGAGAACAAAATTTTTGGACCAAGTTATCAGCAAAAGAGTGATTGTCGCTAAATTTCGTTATCTGAACATAACTAGACACAGGATTTTTTTTTTCTCAACCGTGTGTCTGAAACCTTACGACAAGTGATTTTTTAAAAAGTAAATTTTCCGATGTGTAATGAACTGTGGATAAGACATTAATGATTTCTGGAGAATGTAGAAACAGATGCCTTCAAACGTTTTTAAATTTCGAGAGTCTGAGTATTCAGAGACTCTGCGGTGTACCTGATCCACCGGGTGTCAATTACTCGCACAATGTAATCAATAGGCTAAAAAATCGCCGTTCTGTCATTGACTAGTCTATGAATATGTTATTCGAACCCTGATTGTTCGCCAGGATCTCGATTCACCTTCAGTTCGGTAGATTCAAGAGCTTACACAGTCTCTCTGTTCGGGTAGCTTTAAGTCCCGCGGCTTGTTTGCCGGTATAGCTTTCTCTAGTCTCACGTTAGGAACTCGAGTTTATCTGTATAGTATAGTAAATAATCCCTGCCTATTCGTCTTAGGGATAGACGGTTGAACCCGCCTCGAGACAGAACATACCCTAATCCTGACAGACTAACTAAGCGCGCTTTGCACCTCGCGAGCCTTTCGTCCGCAAACTTTCACCAAGACAAACAACGTGGAAACGAAATCGGCTCGTAATTGATAAGAGAGTCTGGGGGATAATCAGGAGTGGGTTCTTTTTTTATTATCATCATCTCACCGTGAACTGAAAAACTTTGTGGTAGTCAGTTCGCCCTCGACGTTGTAAGTGTAGATGAAACAGTAGGGGATGTTGACAATGACGGCAAAGAATCCACTGAATATCATCAACTTACGAGCAACTGCATTGTTGCAAAACTTTGGGGGCTTGCATCTGGGCGGTCTGAAAATTTCAATAAATCAGGCTTCGGTTAGTTTTGGCCGTCAAGTACATGAATTCGTTTCTTGATATGAATTTTATATCAATTTTTTACCCGGATACAAGCACCAATCTGTCCAGGGTGACGCAGACTGCGGCCCAGACGGCGATGTTGGATGAAACTGAACCTACGGGGAGGTGGACGAACGAGTCGAACTCCATCCACCCTGACTTTCCCCAAAAAATCCCTCTCGCCAATCCCGAGAATATCAACAAACCGCACGTGACTAAATCAGCGCCAGCCAGCACTAGAAAAGTACACATACGCCGTTACATTCGTATCTGGCTTGACCTTCGTGATGAAGCTTGAAAAAAGCTGGTTGGAAAACGTCTGGATAGGAATTCTTGAGACCTCAACGGATTCATTTATAAGTGACAAACGTGATTACCAGCTAGATAAGTATACGTGGAAGCTTTCAAACTTTTTCTGACGAGGACAGCCAGGATCAGAGAATTTCCTATCACACCGAGCACGGAAATACTGGGAACAATCATGCTGTATATTATTATACCCCAGGTCGTCGGCTCGGTGGCCCAAACGTTGGATTCACTCGTGACGTCCATTTCGGTGTCCACCGCATTCAGCCTAGGCCACAGCTCGCTTGACCGGAAAATGCAAAAAAAAAAAAAAAATTTCTTCATTACGTAGCACAATGTTCCCAAACGGCTTGAAAAGGCGCGCAAAATAGCAAAAGTGTGACTTACAAAAATGTAATTCAGAACCTCATGTAGGTATAAGGAGGCACTACATAGACGTCGATTCATCAACTCCTTTTCTTACAGTAATTATTTTTTTCATGAATTTTAGATATCAAAAATTCGAAAAACCGCCTTGATGTGGCATATTTTCCGGTTATTTATTACCATCGATAGTTGAGGGTTGGCACTTTTTCGTTTCATATGTCGTTTAATAAATTATGTAACTTTATAAACTCAACAGGTTTCTGTCTGAAACCTTTTGGATATGAAAATACAACTTTTGCATTATGTGAAAAAACATATTCCATGCGCTACTACCAACTACCTTAATTGTGTCGGCGATTTTTTATGAAAACGAATGAATATCTTGATGCGAAAAATGTCAACCCTCAACTATCGACGGTTTTACATCAAAATTACGTCAAACAACCGGAAAATATGCGACATTAAGGTGAATCGATTATTCAGTTTTCCAAATTTTACATTTCTAAAATTCAAAAATAAAATTATTACTCTGGGAAAAGGGGTTGATAAATCGACTTCTATGTAGCACCCCATTGAGCGTGAGATTTTCAATTACATGTAGAGGTCAATTGAACAAATTTTTTTTTTTAGTCACTTTTTTCTATTTTGTGCACCTTTTAGGCAGTTTAGAAACAATGAGCGTAGACTTTAGGCTCTAATATATACTGAGGGAAACGAATATGTATTCGATCACGACTTTATGATCACCTTCTTTCAGTCAGGTTTTATCAGGGTTTTGCTATCGTTATACAAGTTTGCTACGAATCGTCTAGGAAACAGAGTTGCGATCGTATAGTTAGAACCACAAGCCACAAACTTTGATCTAAACGTTGCTAAAACGTTGCACGTAATATCGCATGCCCAGTATGAAATTAATTTTTTTCTACTTTTTCTAGTTGGTTACAGTTGAATTCGGGAATAGGATCTAATCCTCTTCGTGACGGAGAAAGATAATTAATTCTCGTCTCGTAGACGGTTCACGTTCGCAATTAATCATCCGTATACATACTGCCTAGAACTGTAGCCATTCAAAGCAATTGATCAATCTACCACGTAACTTTGACCAACCTTTGCATAATTGATTGGACAGGGACTTATACAATTCTACGATTCAACTTCGTGTGTCAAATTATACGAACTAAATATTTCTGAGTAGTTCAATCAAGTTATTCGATTCAATTCCGTGTAATTACACGGTCGTTAACCCTCACCTGGTCCGTTTGAGTGTCATTTGATTCTTGAGGTTCTTTTTTTCGTCCACTTTCAGGTCTTGAAGCCGGCATCCACGAGAGGGGTGAGACGAGGTAGTGAATATAAATGATAATTTCCAGCTATGACGATATCGTCGATGGAATAAGATGTCGACTTTCACTCGTATTTATCGATAAATCGCTTATTGATTGATTTCTATCACTCCTACTGGGTTCAAACGTACGGAAAATGGACATCGGATTATCCGCCAGTTTGAAATTTCATTTTATAACCGTACGAATTTAATCCCGGACGTGGTCGGTGAATAACTCAATTGCAATTTGCAATCACCACTGGATCGAGAAATACTTCGGTCCATTGCGTGACGTTAAAAGGGGGAAAACAGTTCAAACGCTATCGAATGTTGTTAGAAGAGGAATGAGTGTTTTGTCTCGTTGGTATCCCGTGGTTCTGGTTACCCCGAGCGCAATTCCACGAGTGGTTGGCACAGTGGATCGGTGGGAGGGTTCAGGAAGGGGGTGACATGTGGACAGATAAAGAACAATTAGTAACGTATGGTCAGCTAGTTTAGATACTCGTGTATTTCGATCACGTATTTTATTTTCGCCGAAGTCAGCACAGTCCTTCACTGTATAGCAGGATTTTTTTTTGTCAAAACACTTTCTTTTTTGATACACCAATTTACGTAATTTGTAATTATATCATGATTTACCGTAGGCAGGGTAGAATTACGTTCGGAGTTTCGATCGCGTCACAGTTTACGAGCAAACCCTCGTATACAAAGTTATCATGCGTCACGTTATCTTCCGAGACCCCTCATAAAAAATAAGTATATTTAAACGTATATATATAAGCGCGATCCTTACTTTCTCGATTGTGCGGAAAATATTGAATCACCTTTACCAGGTCCACGTGTATGAGGCACTTCATACCTCTCACCAGACTTGTAAAAATATATCGTTTCCATGCGTTATCTATACCTACCTATACGCAACCCTCGCGACATACAACCGCGAAAAGTGATAATGAATTTCTGACAATCCCTTCAATATACAATTAACAATTAACAGGGGAAATATACAGGGGAAACTTTGACCTCGAGGAAAAAAAAGGAAAGCCTCGTACGCTGGCCGAGTACCTTCACCTTCACCTCCACAGGACTAATTCAAAGGTTAACTGAACTCAGACGAGATTATCGATCCCGCAGGGATTTCCTGCGGAACAAAGAAACCGCGTGATATTTTTCAATTAGTTGAGATTTTTTTTTGCTGACAAACAAGCTTCAATTTTACAGCTCATTGTCAAATATGGAACCATTGACAAAGGGGAACTATAGCGCTATTATTTTCTAATCGATCGTTTCTAAATCTGAATCATTTCACGACCATCTCCATACTGCTTTTCCAGTTATCATATTTGAAGGACGTTGTGTACCCGCAAATTGCCCAAATGATTGCGACACGGTATGCGCCCTATCTGGAAGCGGGACAATCGACACACTCACTCGTCTATCTGATATCAAGCTTATTACGTACGTTGATAGTATCGCGAGCACACAGATGAGCACTACGAGCGAGATTGAAAGTCGTCAATAGCACCTCGTGCTATCGCCGCTCCCCCTTCGCCCTGATGCCCCGGTTTCCTACCCCCGTTACTCTGCAGTTTCACCTCTAATGCGAATGCAGTGTAAAAGTTTATTGCCTTATCTCGCGGTGCTGATAGCTGGAATATGGATCTCGCTTTTTTCAAACGTTTTCAACGGAAGTCACATGATCGGAGGTGATTCAGCTGAGGCAAATGATACCACCGGCTGCCGAGAGAGGAACAGGAAATGGCGAAGAGAAGACGTCGAAGGCTGGAAACCAGCTCAAAGAGATATTTAAATTCCCCACAGCAGCAATCGTCGAAAGGATCGGTCTGACGATCTCAGACGTTTCCAATGCGAATGGCATGATACTCTTGTCACATAAAATGACGAAGTAAATCAGAAAATATTCAACAGCCATGGCAGTGTTGCCGTGTGCTATTCAATTGCTGGAATTATCTTCCCAACTGTAAAAATAGCTTTCTGCTCACTTAGACGAACTCCGGGATTCGTGTTGTTGGGACGATTTTAGGTCCGTGGAAAAAACCTCGTCTACCTTCTTTCATGGCTTGAAGGCGTGACGTGAAAGCGCTGTTAGAGTAAACTAGGATTGCTGAATCAAACGTCCGTTTGAAACGCTTTACCTCGAACCGGTTGATCAAATATATATGACCAGAGGTTACTATACTGAAATCGTGTGAGTATTCGTTTTCTTGGTTGCATTGATTCACTGTAACATATTATCAAAGGAGGTACTGAATTTTCGTTCGTCAATATTTGAAACTGCATTACGGCGCACCTTTAGATATCTCAATGATACCATTCGAGGGATCCGAAAATAATTAACATTTCCAACGACAACGATCAAACATCAACATTGAAATATCAACTGTACATACATAGTGTACTCCCAGATTTTGAGTAGGCAGATAACAGCAGGAGTTCAACGAATAAAGCTTTCATATTCGGGCGAGTGGATAGATTTTTTTTCAGACATTGAATTGCGAACACTAGATTAAAGTAAATTTAAAATGTGATATTCACCATGCGGACCCATATCGAAAACTGTAGCCACTAATCGTGAATCCACCATGCAATTACAATGGTGTAAAATCGTTTCAAAGTTGATCCTCCGACGTCCAGATCGGTTATGAAGTCGAAAAAAACCTAGAGAACGCGATATGCCTGTAATCAAAGCTCACTAATCCCTCAATCAGTGGTTGCTATAGTTAGTTAATCGGCGATTCGGTTCTGCAGTCGAAGTTATACACAGATGACCACGCAATCGTCGTTTAACAATGCCCTATGCGATCGTATGCCTATCCACACAGAGCATGGTCCTCTGCAAATTCTCGAATCCTCGCACCCCGGAACCACTGTTGATATCGGACACGGTATGGGCACCACAGCGAACAGCAGGTCACAAGCTCGTACGACTCGGAATCGCAATCTATGAACGTTATCGTACTGCCACACAAACACCATTTTGCGAATATGGGCAATCAATCCATCACTATGGATATGGAACACACACGTAATTATATGCTTATAATTAGCATGATTGGTTACCTCATAGCTCACTGATATTTGCTACAGGCTCTTGACCCGCTTACATCCAACAATCGACGTCCCTTTTTTCTGTAGCTGTAGGCTAGACTAATTCTGTCTCTGATTACTGCGTCATTCGATACTGCAGAAAAAAAGAGGTCGGATAGAAGAGGCTCGGGTCTTTTTTCCGCGGTACAAGCGGTAAATTAATGATTCCGTCCTCGAGGTAGCTGCCCTCTCTCAGACAACGAGAATTTAGAAAAGGTTCAATCACAAAGGTCAGACCAACAGTCTGCAGGTTTTAAATAACAAGAATCTGATCCGAGCCCGCGAAGAAACTCTGATGATCGTTAATTCAAGTGGGAATTTTCAAACATCAGATCGGCTTAACTTTTTTCAAAGACTCGCGTTATTGTAATATGTATGTTTCTGACAACTTCAAAGAGTCGAGGAGCAAAGGCGCGGGTAATTCTGGAGCCGATTATCAGATTCCAATTGTTATTCTGTTCCTAACCGATCGATAAGTGCGGAGTTAACAGACTCGGAAGCTCGTCAGCGATCAATCTACCTCGGAATAGAGCGGTTTCGACAATCGTGCCTCCATCTACATTACGGCTGACCAAACGACGGCGCTACTACTGAAAAGTGGTGACCGACAACGCGATTGCTATATCTAGAGCGACCATCTGACGACCATTTCTGCATCGCTACCGGCGATCAAAAACCACTGTTTAGTTTCAATCAAAAACACGCCATGGACAGGGGTGTGTGGTGTGTGTGATGCGATCGAATCAACCCCATTATTCCGACGCCTTTATAAAAAGTTATAACCAACTTTAGTCACGAGTTTGCAAGTTCGACCACGAGGAAGAAGGAGCTTCTGATTAACAATTACTTTAATTGAGCCACTGTGTGATTAAAGACCCCAGATTTTCTTGACGATTTCAAATGACCTAGTCAGGTCCTTGAGGATGGATACAAAATCTTGGATCGCATTATTCTGATTAGTCCGTTACTTTCGATGGGTCTGAGGGATTAATCTGGTTGCGCGATTAGTGAAAGTACAGCGGATAAAGAAAAGTCCATACTTTCCGAATCTTATGCCTGCGTCATTTCATCGGAGATTATTCTTTGTCCTCGTGAAGCAAATTGGAAGAACTTATCAGACTTTTATTACGCTACGTTGAACCACTTGGTTGGGGGCGTATTGGGTAAAAACGATTGAAGAGAAAAGTTCCAGGTTCAAAATTGTTCGTGGATATCGTTGTTATAATCGTAGCTCGAGAGTCTAGTAATCGCGCACCACTTCGGTTTCTTTCTTCAAATTGGTTCGCCTGCGATTAAAATAGGTAAAAGCTTTTATTTTGTACAGAGCCGAGTAAACGCGCCACAACAACGTCCGTAACAAATGTCGCTGACCCCTTTCAGGATATTTTCCCGGGGTGATTATCTCCCTAGTATTTTTACATGGTCCGGTGCTCCTATCGTTCGATACTCACCCGGACTCTGGATACCAGGGCGGTAGACGATACAAAAAAAATTATCAAGAAAACCTCGCGAGAGGAATGCTGCTTGCGTACTAAGGGTGATACTCGTTACGCGTCTGGAATGGGTGAAGATCAGTGAACCGAAAGTCTCAGGAACAGGAATCTCAACGTCTCGTCAATTGCATCATTGCGACATTCTTACGATCCAGATTCTGTCAAAACGGCCTGAGACGCGCGCAAAATAACAAAAGTGTGACTCACAAAAAAATTTGTGTAATTGCGACCTCAACATGTAATTGAGAATCTCACGCATATCGAGGCACTACGTAGACGGCGATTTATCAACCTATAAACAAATCAGAAAAGTCTTTGAAACGGAGTACAAAAATCATCTACTTTTGATGTGGAAGACGTGGGAGATTACTTTCAGGTTCATATGAGTCCACCGTGAAATGTGAAAACCGGAGCCTTCTTTCCTCCCTTGATACGCAATGTACTATTCTTCTTCATCTTGTATTGGTGTGTCGCATGTGTATTACATGCCAAACGAATTCAGTTATCTAATAACAGAGCTCAGTTACAACGCGTGGGCATCCGGTTCTTCAGTCCATTTAATCTGTCGTTTATTTCCTTCATGGAAGTAGACGGGAGTTTGTACGTCGATCCCCATATCCCGGATTAATTTCACAATTCACCGTCTAGCCGACCGTTCGATTGCTCGGCGCCAACTGTTGCCTCCCTCCTTTGTTAGGTCGAGAAATGAACGGTGCAGCTCCCTTCAGCCGGCCATTCCACCTTCCACCCGAAGGGTTTTCCAGATCCATTCGAGTCAGCCGGCCTGGATCCAATACCGCATTGCTAGACTGGAATTCTGGATCTCACCTCGGCGCGAATCGCACTCCAATATGCAATAATCGATAAAGTCTTGTGCAACTTTGGTATGTGCCGTGCAATCCCCGATTCGAGATTACTGTCTGCATCGAGCATCGCGCACGTCGATTACGCGATATAATACTGCAATTCTATCTGGGTCGTTGCGTAGCTATCTGCGATAGTCGCTAGGATCCGGCGCCATCTTGTCTTAAATCTTAAATTTCGCTACGAAACGTGACGAGACTTTGTTTGGCTTTCTATGAGTATACGATATTGTTTAGAGCAAACATCTTGGTAGACGAGTATGCCCAAGCACGAAGTTCGAGTTTCGGTACGTCGGGTGAACTTGGGAGGAACGAGTGGAGGGCGAATCGCGAAATTCTTCAAGCCACGGTGACTAAGATTATTCTGCTTGAAAAACTGCAGAATCAACTTTATTCCGATTTTCGCGATAAAAAATAAATCGACGCAGATGTTTCGTTCGGAATTGACACGCAATGAGATGAATGGAATATTATATATTTCTCCAGTGATCTGGAACTCGACGTATGTATACCAATTCGTTGGTACATTTTCAATGCATATTTTGCAGAGAAAATCCTTCCCCTCGCGAAGTCGGTACATCGACTCGAAGCTATAAGATTTTAGTCTATGAATCGTTTCTCGAAACAACGTAGCCCTATTTTTAGCTCAAGCCTCCCTCAACAGGAAGTAGAGGGTTGAAAGCTGAGTCCTCGACTACGTGTGAAGATAAAATTAAGAAGGATGACTTACAGAGAAGAATGAAAAAAAATGGGCACAATGAGATAGACAAAGTGCATCGCGAAGGTACGTTCAACCCTCCGAGGGCTTGTAGTACGGCACAGCTTCGGTATCAAATCTCGACTGGGGTCAGAGCAGAGAAGGGAGAGGGAAGTGAACTCATTGATCGATGACGTCGTCTCATTGGCTACAACTACGTCACTCGCAGCATCGTCTACATCGATGGGCTCACATCTCATCCGACGTTTGTAATCTACCGGGATCAAAAGCCTGGGGGTGATAACAATCTTCTTTGATACTCGTCTCGACTACCTCGGAGTATTTCGTTGACGATGAGTCAAAATTGCGGTATGCCAGCCTGTCATAAATTACACGAGCCATTTTGAAGCAGTACCTGTTGAAGTGTGATCACATCATCACATCACTTGCAATTAGTCGGACGGGTACGAAAGAGATCCGCGATCACCACTGCGATAGCTGATCGAATTATTTTTTCAAGATTATCTATTCATAGGTATGAAAATATACAAGTTTAAATCGGTAGACGCTTCGGAGTGGATCTGAAGCAGTTGGATAGTAAAGAGTATAAATAAGTGGGAATGGTACTGAAGCCCTGGTAAGAATATATGGTGTTGACAATTTAGTTCAAAACTAGTAGTAAGTTTATCAGCATTATTGTAATTTGGAAGCAACAGTCGATTTTCGATCAGTGAAGGATTTCTAATGTCTCGATATTGATTTTCAATTTTCTAATCGAGCCTCAACCCTCGTTGTCGGCGTCGGTCGTCGAACCCCGATGCGTGAGGGCGTTCGCCACGAGGCAGAATACACAAAAGCATCGAATGGTTAAGACCTGATAACGAATAAATTAACGGAGTGAAACCCACGTCCTTGTGCATATTTTCGATGAGAGAGAAATGGTAATAGATTCATAAAAAACAAGATTCAATTAGTTTTGCCATCCTTTGGAGTTTGTTGGTCTTGAGCTTTACACGGACTAAATAAAAGTTCAGGAGCACAATTGCGTCTGGGTTCAGCTATTGAATTGATCCGGCATTTATAAGTATTATTGACAAAATAAATTAGTAAAAAGTAGTACTGTAAGGATATCGCATATTTCTCGGAAAATTTGTGACACCTACTTTCGAAGAAAGCTGGGGTCGCTTGTGAGACTGTTTGCAAATGTTCAGTCTTCAGAATTATTTAATCCGTATAACCCAGCGCCGTACTACTTACTTCAGAAGTCAATTCGGAAACGTTATCATTTCATCGCCATTAAAAATGTTTGCGTAATGCTAAAATCTCATTAAAGTTGTTTGCACCTAAGATCACGTCCCAGCAGGCACGTCTTCGTTATTATATATACTTTGACTGAAGTTTCAAGCGATTTCGCGGATGACGTAGCGCACGGATATTCCCTAGTCCCTACTACTGCATATTACCAAAATGTGCGCTCGGTTTGAGCTGATTCATGTACAGCACATCAACTGTGTTCATGTACGTGACATGTGCTGTCGCACAATGCACTTTCCCTCTGTAGCTCGGATTATTACAGGAAATATCCAGTTTGAGGGTCAACGATTTGTGAAAAAAATACGTCGAGGCATTTACTGGCTTTAAGGCTTCTCGGGTCAGCTACATTCACATTTTCGCAATACCTGAGGTCAAATAAGACGAAAACCGAGGGGTGAATCACAAAGGAAATTTGGTGTACGAAGGGCCGGAAATGTCGGGAGATGTCGAGAAAATGCTGGGAAATGTCAGGAAATGTTAGGAAATGTTGGGAGATATCGGGAAATGTGGGGAAATGTGGGGGAGATATGGTGTACACATTTTTGCTAGTGATTTACCCCTCGACGAAAACTTTCCAACAGCAGCAGCGGGATACGGATGAAAGGAAATTTACAACTTCTCGTCACGATCAAGTGATTGAGACAAAAACTGGATATCCTGTAGACTTTTTCATCTTCTATTCAATAGTGAAGGTTTCCTCAATCGACATCAACTGCTGCACTCTCTTGCTTGAGTGCGTGTTCACCAATTACATTTTTCAGAAATAGATTTCCGAGTCGAGGGTACAAAACGCTCAATACCACTGATGAAATGATAAATTCGCAAGAATCCATAGTGAGGAACTAACGAAGCAACGTATTTTATTCGTGAGAATTGGGAGGTAAAAAAATCAGTCAACTACTCTCTTGGATGTTCGAGTCACGTGTTCGACCACGTATATTGGTATCCCGGACAAGAAAAGGCTTCTTAGATAAAAAGTCATAGATACATGTTATGAGAAAAGGAGACGGTAACAAGAAACAGAAACGAAAAAAATGACGAAAGTGTGAGAAAACTGGAGCGAGCTTGAACATAAGTGTAAAGTTGAAAGTAGACTTTTACACCATAAAGAATTCAACCACTTTGGTCCAAACGTGAGAGCAAGTGATCGATCGACTCTAATTAATCTCGAAGGATCAACGATGTCTCGTCTCGGTGACAAAGTGGTCTGATCTACGTTCGCCGCTTCTTTTTTACTTTTTTACTTTTTCACACATTCAGGACGGAAGCTTTCACCTTTTTATTACACACTAACGAATTACCCTCCAAGGAACGAATTCTGTGTCCTAGGAGCCATTATTTGCTATTTGTGAACGTACGAGACATACTTTGGAGTTGATGACGACATTAATGATGAAAATTGCAATTATCGGATAAACAATTGTAATCAGCGTTTCTTCAACCTTGATCAAATTTTTATTTTTATTAAATATTTATTCAAACCATAGATTTCCCTTCCAAAACTAGAAACGACTCACCGTATTAATTCTTGTACTCTTTTGGAAACGGAGATCGGTGCACCATCTAACAATAGATATTTATGTGGCATGCGCAGAAAGTAACTGTTTATTCGGCAAGGTTATGTTTTTCGTACGAGCCTTGTAAAGCAATGGCGAGTACTAAAAACATAACCTTGCCGAACAGTTACTTTCTGCGCGCGCCCCATACAATATTTTTTTACGGAAAAGGCATTAATAGTCACTTTGACGCCAGTTGAGTTCCGCGCGAACTGCGTATAGGAGCTGCTGTAAAAGGTAGTAGAGAGGGGGTAACCTGCGGTATAAAGACTTTATTCCGCAACTTTGACATGCGCACTTCGAACTGCGCATCAAAGTTGCGGAATAAAGACTTTATACCGCAACTTTGAACTTAGCGGTATAAAGTGCCACTTGCCAAAAAGTGTCTGATGCTATAGTATACGTATATGTATGTTGCAAGAAACGTATGAGTAGGTAATAGAAAATTCTTGACAGTTGATATGTGTACTTGAGGAGAGAATAGAAATAACAGAATCTTTGAATTATTGAACAACCTCGTTGAAAGATTTATGAGTTGACCCGCAGGGTCATGATCCGAGGTGAAAATATAATTCACAAAAGATGAGAAGATATTTTTCTTCGCTGCTCTACTGCTGCTATAAATTTTCACTGATAGACAAAAACGAAATTAATTTACATTTCTGGTAGTCGATATAACAAGTGTCCCGCAAAAGTTCCTGGAACTATTTTTTTTTTTTCTTAACTACTTCGATCGAAACTTTCGGACGACTCGACATTTTATTTCTTTCACTATTGCCGAAACGCAATTATACTTCTGGCTACATCTACACGATCATTTACATACGTTTATAAATAGAACAATATATGTGTATACATGGACCACGAAAACATTTCCACCAGATCTGAAAATCGCGTGCTAATGAAAAACTTCTGAGATAATTCCAAACGACTCCATGCATCCCTAGACCCAGGTATTTGAGGGATGCTGAGCTTTTTTTCGTCGCTTCTTTTCGCCGATCACCCAGAAAAGTGAACAACGTGAGGAGATCGCCATTGAGATAACTCATTCGATAAGGGGTAAACGGGGTTTTCAACCGTTCCATAAATTCTCATGTGTACACGTGCGTGTTGGTTGTGTGAAACCAACCCACATGTTTGGATTGCGGACTCGTTCAAAGTCACGGCGTTGTATAGTACATCTCCCTCGTGTATCGGTGCTCCCGCGCCAACCGCACACACCAGAAGTTTCTCAGGGGGTTCAAAGGGCGCGGGTATTCCCCCGCGAAATGAAACATAAGGGACCCCCGTGTGCCGCGCAATCGCAGAACAATTTTCGCGCGCACTCTAAAATCTCGTGGTATTCTTCCTCGCGCAGTTCTCAATATCAGTCAGTGTTGCTCGAACAGTTGTGGCAAACGGATTTTGCCAACTTCACCTGTCCGAAATACTCGCATACGATATAAGTGGGAAATCACGTGGCTTTGAAACAGTGAAAGTAATCGATAAGCTAATCACTGGTGATCGCAGTAAAACTGAAGAACTTGAAATTAGCGTCTCGCCTGATCAACTTCTCCGAGCTTTTTTCGCGACTTATGCCGTAAATCATTAAGTTCGGGTGAGGCGAAATGCTGGATCGTTTTGTGAATCGGTATTGAAAATATCTGGCCGAAGGAAGGTATTACAGAGCTGGGGAAAATCATTCATGGAAAGACCAGACCCCTTCTTGGGACCAGGGAACGACATCGCTGCTTATGGCAACGTCTACGATACCAAGATATCATCAGACTGGCGTCGAGGCCCGAAGAACATCGTCCGGTGTTCTTCCGCCGATAACTTCATGTCCGCCGAGTAGTTTTCCGGATAAATTTCAAGATTTTTTTGCCGCTCTCACCGAAGACGCTGACGACATGCCGAGCATGCTCGAGGACAAGCTTATACCCAGGTGCGTGTGTGCCTCTGTGCTTCTTACTCGTACCGCCAAATTCGTATTCTCGGTTCTTGCTCCCACTTTCAATACCTATTCCTTTTCTCCCCCCTCGGCTATTATCCGACGTGTTTACTGTGACAACAGCCCGAAGAGTCCAGGTGACCGGTCGAATTTTGTGTACCAAGTCTCGCTGCAGGCTCGTTCTCGTCTTTGTCAAAACCTAATAGTTATCTAAAGTGTTTTCGTTGAGTTTGGGAGGTAAATTGAATTCGAAACTTTGTTGATATACTCTGTTTGCTCCGTTCGCATTACGAATCATTGGAAACAACATTTTCACTTATCAAAGTAATAAACTAAACGTCTATCGAGGCGGGGTAACTCGAAGCAAATTACGTACAATGTACGTAATAAACCATCATTTGATTAGGGACTAGCGGTGCCACTGCGGTTTCGTTATACGGGTTTTAAATTGAGGTGAAAACAATTTGATGGTATTTTTTCATCACGCTTCTGACCGTTATGACCCGTTGTCTGGTATATTTAGTTAATACATGTGATTGAGACCCGTTTTTCTTCTGCATGTGGCAGCGAGGCTTGCTTATAGCTCGAAACGGCATCTATAGAAGTATAAAAAAAATTTGAGTAATGAACGTTCGGTACGTCTAACGAGTACCAAGGGTTAGTCACCGAACGGTAGAAACCATTATTGCGTTACATTGTTCGCGACTACGCAGATTTTCGTTCTTGCCAATGTACAGACACGAAAAAACCTCGGATGAGGATAGCGTAGGTGTTATTGTTGAGCTTCGGTGGATCCCATACCTTCGAGCGGTATGGTAATTGGGTGTAACCACAGATACTGACTAACCCCTCTCAGAATCTTCAGAGCACGGTATAACCCTCTACGATAAATGTATGCTACAAGAGTATGGATCGGTCGATGAGTGGTTTCACGGGTGAATCTTATCCAAAAGCTCTTTCCACTGGCGATGATGAAATTCATGAAATTAATACTTAATTCAATAAACACACCCCTAAATCCATAGGAAGGGTAGGTCGAGTGAAGGGTTTCCGTATAAATTGGTACGAATATTTTCAGAGACGTACTAGAGGAAATGCATTGTTATTCAAATCTTGATAGTAGCAAACGTACTCCCTACAGGCTCAGATAGAGTTGTAGAAGAAATGGCAAGCGGGCAAAAATTATGGAAAAATTTTCCTCCTTTCCAAAACTTTACTTTACTGCTCAACTCTGAAATCCTCTGTCCGATCACTCGTTTCATAACTGCGAAACCCAACCGGTACAGAGTTCATATCTAATTATTATATACATCAGGCAGTATTTTACCCGACTATTATCATCAATATCAGCAGTGAATGATAATTTATGAGCACCGGAGAATATCGAGAGACTTTGAGGGAACGAGTACAGCGTAATTCAACAAATTCTAAATACTCCAGAAATCATTAATATCTCATCGAAAGTTCATTAGACATCGAAAAATGGACTTTTTTTTTAATCCCTTGTCGTATTCGATTCGATTATGTCTCTTGACGTCTCATTTTCTTCGGAAAGCAATTTTTCATCATGTTAATGAGGGAAATTGAGAAAAAAAATCCTGTGACACGTTATGCTCAGTTATCGAAATTCGGCGACAATCTAGTCACTCTTTTGCTGATAACTTGGACTAAAAATTTTGTTCTTCAATTTCCCTCATTCACACGATGAAGGATTGCTCTCCAAAGAAAATGAGACGTCGAAAGACATGATCGAATCAACCGTATGCCTGAAGCGTTATGACAAGTGATTTTTTGAAAAGTCCACTTTTTGATTTATAATGAACTTTGGATAAGATATTGATGATTTTTGGATTATGGAAAATTTGTTGAATCACGCTGTACTGGTCCCCTCAAATTCCCGGAGCACAGGATCGGCGACCCCCAATGTTCGGACGCTTGGAACCCCTGAATCGAAATTCTGTGCCCTCGGCAAGATCCACCCCATCTTGTATTTCCTAGTTCATGTAGGCGGTGGTTTATGATACGAGCTTAACGTCCATCCACCCACGCCTCTGCCTTTGCTTCACCCCTTGCACGGGTGTGCTAAATCCTGTTCTCTCGCTCCTAGGAAAGTCGATCCTATTAATACCGACGGTCGCACACGCCGCTGGAGCAAAAGGGCGTTTCAACGACGTAGCAGCGAAGTCGAGGTTCGTCCTCATCACGCTTCCTTCACGGGGGGACAAGGGCAAGGCACCTCTCTGGATGGACCGAGGTCCCCGACGTCATCGAGGAGACGAAGCTCAAGCATCGCTGTGGCAAGACCGACCCCCGACTTACACAGGTAAGCGGAGGACTTTGACGGAATAATCCCAGGATTTGGAATAATTCCGGTACTCAGGGTCCCATGATTCGTCACAATTCTGGAGACTGTGTCCCAAGAGATCCTTCGGCATGATCCGAGATCGGGGGAAATATGACGTAAAAAGTTTCCAGTCCATAAATTACGGCTAATAGACGTCCGTGGATTATCCAGAGCCCCGCATTTACCGCAGAAGAATCAAAAGATTGAGGTTTTTGTTTTCAGGTTCCTTCAGGCGGAAGCCGGTCCCTGGGGACACTTGTCGCCTTCGCCTCGAAGTCCGACAAGAACTGCGACGATTAGTCCTGGGGGGATATCGTCCTTGTCTCACCTCAGTCCCGGCACAAGTCCTGGAGGACCGAGTCCGACGAGTCCGGCAGCACCGGCTTCGGCATCTCGGGGACCACCTCAACGACAATATCGTTGCAGGACGAGCAGCATGCCGGCGGTACCGCGACACAGAGTGAGTAAAGTTTAACGATCTACCTAATCCTCATACTATCCTGCGGTGCTTAGTTCGGGCGAGAATATAATGCCGGGGAGGAAATTAGTCGAACTTCAACGGCTGCTGCTCGATGGATATTTACCGTTTCGAAATCCGGCAGTGTCGTCGTCATTTATTCATGCTCTTCGGGCCGAAATTAATTATTCATTTCAAAGTGTACCCGCCTTCAGACGCAGACCGGACCTTTGTTTGCTACTCAACTCACGGAAACTTAACGTACCAGTGGACTGATTGATTCTTCCGCACGTTTGAATCTGCGCGCCATTTCTAGTAGCGTGAATACCAGGTTAATTGTTCGCTTGACTTGTGCTGTGCGGTGCGGTAGAAGAATATGTAACCCTTTGTTGGTGAATTATTGCTCGTTTTTTAACTTTCCGGGATTTATTGCAATCACCCCGAAAATGAAAGGTTGAGGTTTCACTGGATCTCCACGTTTCCAGATCCAGGGAATCACCTCCAACTATTTTCAATTCGACGTCTGTTTGTGTCCCCACGATATGTCGAGAACGAGTTCGGATTTCGATCAAATTCGGCTCAATCGACGCGGCTTTTCCAAGCTTAGAACTGATTAGATTCTGGCTTTGGTCGGTTCAGTACTTTTTGAATTATTCAAATAACAAAATTCTGAAAAATACAATAAAGATGACGATATCTCGAAAACGGATCAACGGATTTGAATGAAATTTAGTACCATAGGATTTTCCGTATCGCTGATCACGAATTTCAATCAGTTTTGCATGATTTTTATTTGGTGTATTCGATATGCTGCATAAAATATTTGGATTTTCATGGAAAATCGACACTCGAACGTTTTTTTGGGTCACTAATCACGAGTCTGAAGTCAGATTTGCGAAATTAAAAATGGCTAGGGGAACAAAATAGATAACGGGAAGCCCAAACCTGCCAGTTAAACCAAGAACGTGGTTTCATACAAAATATCGGTTTGCGGTTTTTTAAATCATATTTTCCTCGCCGCTGAACGGCAATGAAATTAAATCAGCTGTGCGCCATTCTTTTCCTCATAAAAAGAAACTGAAGTCCCTGCATCATTCCTCCCGGAACAATATCGCGAAGAAGGAACACGTGGGGTTGATATTATGATATTCTTCACCCGAGGCAAGTGTTTGAAGACGAAAAAAACGAGTCTATGATACCGTTCCAGGGTCGAAGACAAGTTAATCGTTTGTCCTTCGCTCTTTGAAAAAGGTTGGAAAGAGGACTGAAGAATGCTTGAAAACGATCTGAACTGATCTATATACTGGGTTACAATCAATCTCTCGATCTGGCACGTTTCGAGTCAAAGACATATTTCGTGATCGCGAATTGATGCTGAGGAAACAAGTTGCACTTATATCTGCTGAAATATATACTTATCGAAGTTCAAAGGAAGACGTCTTCATCTCCGTTCCATTTATATCGTGAAAAAGTGAACAGTACAAGACGATACATGGTTCCCTAGTTTTCCTATTTCTCACTGTACAGTTCAGGCTTCCAACTCGAGAGCGAGGCCCATCTTGTGTTCCCCTCCGGTCGGATTCGTGCAATCGAAATGCACAGACATCGTGAACCTAACACCGTCTCTTATTTTTCTCTGTACACTTGTTCCCAACTGAAGATCTTTGTTGAATTTGAATCGAAGTGTCGAGTCCTCGTCGAATTTGTATCGCGCCCCGGCTCCCACAGTCCACTGTCGAGTGTCGTCCCTCGTTGCAAAGATTCCATTAACTGCTGCGTCCCACCGAGAATTGACTGATCGCGAAAGATCGAAAAAATTAATGGCAGTTCAAAACCTTTGCAAATTTTTTTTTTTTTTATCTTATGGTTATCCCAGAAGCACGTGGGGGGAATCAATATTTGTGGACTTATATTCTTTCGTGGGGACGGGGTGAAGGGAAAAAATTGTTGATATACCTACTTCTGTGAGAGACAGAGACGCCGTACTCGTCGGGGACGTTATTAAAAGCCAAGTGAATTCCAACGTCTTCAATGTTGAAGGCGAGGCCAATGTTGGTTGTTGTCAGTTCACCAGACTCCGAGTCGTAGCCAAGCTCCCCACCGACCAATACCCTTTTGTAGCTTATCACAAGAGAACCCAGGAGTTTAACGTTCGAGTCGAACGCGTTACCTAGGATTAAAAAAATTTCCTCAATTCCCCGCGTCAGGAATACGTTTCTTATTCCGAGTCTGACCGCGCGTTATTCCACATCGCAAGAATACGAATTTTCATCTAGAACTAATTAAATCCGGCTTTTATCCTTTTTTTTTTACGATGGAAGGAATTTAGCCCCCGAAGTTTTTCTCTTCTGTTTCGTAATGAAGCCTCTCTCGTATTTTCATTAATTAGATACGGAAGACTCACCGATCGACGTTCCCAAGTTGAAATTTCTGTCTTTGTATTTTAGACCGAGTTTCATACTCTTCACAGAATCGACAGGCCTATAACTTAAGGCGGTATCTATTCCGTAACCAATCGATGGTTTGTTCTCAATGCTGTATTCCGTTGTTAGAGTACCATCGGTCGTCCACCTCTCTGTCAAGGATCCGGACTCTTTCGTTTTATACTTTGACTCCATTACGCCACTAGACTGTTATAGGAAGGGAAAACCACAATTCAATTATATTTGTTACCAAGTGGCAGTACGGCGATGTTATGATAAAGGAAATCCACAATTTAAAAATAACTAATTCATTAACGCGGTCGGAAATAGCAAAGAATAACGAACTGCCAATTATACACTTTCAATGTCGATTCTCACGTTGCCAGATAGTAAAATAGACCATTTTGAGTTACTGTCAATTATTGACTCCTATTTATGTATTCATTTCACTTGGGTGAAAACCCCTGTCAAGGTGACAATTAATAGCGTATCAATAAAAAAGTAACAGCGGGGGGCTAATCACTCTTGAAGTCAGTTTAAGTCAGTTGACTCCATGAAGTTTTGAGGTCAGGTCGGTCAATCGACGAGTGGGTAACCCCAGTCACGTACAGTGAGAAAAAAAAACGACAAATGAAGAATAAAAATCAATACGGTATATTGGAAACGATACAAACATAATGTAACAGAAATACGCTCATGGTAAACATTTTATCATCGCAATCTTTATTAATTTCCTGTGAGTTGAGGATGAACCGGTCTCGTGACTAATTTCATTGCGTTTATATTGATAATTATTTTTGTACCTTAGTTTCGTCGAAATTCATGGTAAAATCGCTGCCTATTTCCAGTGCCCTTTCGGTCTTCGTTCTGAGGGACAGCTTCACTAAACCTTTGCCGTAGAGAAAACCAGTCTTGAGAATATCTCTGGCATGCTTTCCGAATTCACTGAACGGAGGCACGTCACCCATTCTTCGCGAATTTCAACGTTGGTTTTTCCAGTGATATTGAGATATCTCTGTTTTTTTTAATTTCAATAACTGAATAAAACAATTTTGATTGTTCTTATCCAAGTCCCTCTATGAGGTAGTACGCTCTGATAAACTTTTTCCTCGTGACATTGCGGACCTTTAAATTATTCCGTTCACGAGCTCCTCCTGACTTTTCAATTTTCAGACTCATTTATATACGACGTGAAGTAATCACAATGATATTTTGTTTCTTTGCATCGATGCTGTACGAAGTTTGTTGTTAGTTGCCTTTACTCTGAGCTACTGATTATCGTTAGAACAATGGTAATGAAAAAAAATAAAATAAAAATGCGGAGGGCTAACGAGCAAGAGATCTTATTCGCTGTCATTTTCACAGGTCCTAATTGAGGAGAAGAGAAATCACCAAATTTATGCCCCCGCCCGCAAATTGGTTAAAAGAAGATAACACTTCTTGTGTTTCAAGGTTGTTAAAAAGAACAAAAAACGATAATTTGCTTCGCAGTCGGAAAGCCGATATTAGGGTGTCACGACATAAACATGCTCAAACAAAAAATTTGCTAATAAGAAAGCTGCGGCAGTGTTAAAGTTCAAATCTGTGTTTCACAAATTTCCTTAAAATTGGCCACTTACAAAATTGTACACAAAGAGATTTGGGGAGTTGGAAAGTAAAAAGGTAGGCGAGAAGAAGAAGAATAAGAATAAGAAGAAGAAAAACAAATTACATGGTTTGATGGAGGAAAAAGGATGATTCGATTGCGTCGACGAAAGGGAGAGCACGTTGCGTGCCTCCGAACCGAGAACGTAATCGGCAAAAGTAGTCGACGAATCAGTTTATGCTCGCCCTCAGCGAATTAGAACGCTGAAAGGCAGAATGTGGTGGAATGGATGAAGTTGGATGGGTGCTGTTGACCCTAATCCAACGCCACGTGGCACGAAGCCTCCTCGACGGACGGTGGAGCATCGACGACATTATGCGGGTTCTTTCCAGAACCAAAGGAAGAAATCTTTGAATCTTTGCAAATTTAACGCGTCGATATCACTTTGGCACCTTTCCAACCACACGTCTCGTCACTTCCTATCCTTCGGCACGAACCTCGATCCACAACCAAAAAAAAAAAGAACCAAAAGAATTCCGCGTGTTTCCATTCAGTATGAAACCGTTTAGAAGAATGAAAATTGAAGCTTAATTACCGGAATTAATTCTTCATCAAAGGACGTCCGGAATTTGAAAGGGTTGATCAAACCCTGTGGTAGTTAAATCTATTTACGCTTTATGGATTTTGGGTCCATTAGATAGATTGACGAACGCGTCGGATCCGAAAGTGTGTGAAGGTTTCAGAGATTAAGTAACCATCTGTCGTTCTGCTGGTTGCACACATTATGTATCTTTTTTCATGCCTATGTGTGATTAGATAACGAAATTAGCAGGAGAAAACTAGCCTCGCGTAGTTAGAGAGTAGATCGAGGTTCTTTATCAAATTTTGTTGAGTGCTTTTTCTAACTTTTCCGCCAGCTATTTTCATTTTCTAAAAATATTGAAGAAAAAATCACCCGGCGTTTCTCCTCCGCGGTTTTATCGCATCAGTCTCTTTCTGAGGATAAAATGAAACACAACAGAAAATAAATCTCAGGGTTACGCTATAATCCGGAGCCATCGTTATAATATGGCTTTAAAGCCTTGGGGCGGGTATTACGCGACGGAGAAAATCACGATTTACCTACGTCGTTGACGGGAGAACTATAAATCTAATTCTTCGCGTTCCTGTGCAGAAGCCAGGAGGTGGTGCAGCTTGTGTGAGTTTGATACCGACCAACCCACCCAAGTTCAAGTGCCCCGAATCTGCGGAATCTGCGGAATCTGCGGAATCTCTGCCCCAGTGACCGCTGGGCGTAGAACCTGGTCGATACAACGTCGTCTGGATACAAACGATGTGCGATTTTCACGAGTTCTGAGGTTTATCTGGAATTCTGATTACAGTCGGTGACATAAAACGCGAATTCGCTCCACTGATCCGTGAATTAAACCCATTTAGTTTCTTTCGCCGTTTTTCTCCCTCCTTTTCGTCGATTGATACCCACGGGAATCGAAGTTTCCTTCTTATTGTAAGGCGTCTGACACCGATTCCCGACCTAAGCTGCGAGAATACAATTGAGTATTAGCCATTTAATCTTGTTATCGTTGAGAGGATTCCTATAGCCGAGGCAATTTTGCTGTACGTTTCAAATCGACGTCGCGACACGACGTCGGGGTAGACGGTTCACGTGTCTAGATCCTCTGTCAGGGGTGGTTTTTCAAATGAAATTTTCATTCGGTCTGAGAAAAAGTCTCATTCGATTAACCCGCACGGAGACGAATTACGCATCGCGAAATTTCAATTCGTAAAATGAAATTTCTCACGTGTGAAAATGTGTTAAAAATTCTGCGAAGAATTTCAATCAATATTGCTCAACAGTAATCCATAATATCGTTGTTGTTTTTTAGCCAATGTTGGCCGAGACCAGACGCAGCGGTATAAGCGGTGCTGAGGATGCTGATGGAGAAGATGGCGTCGAATACTACAGGCTCAGATCATTTTCTATAACAGCCAACGGCGTCTTCAATCTTGGAGACTCGCTGAAAAGTCGCAGGAGTAAGAGTATAAACAGCGTTACATCTTCGGGGACGAGTTGCAGCAGTACTCGCGATGCCAGGCTCTTGAGGTAGGTCACAGACTGTTACAGTATAAGTCCATATTAGGCATTCCATGTCAACTCGGCCAATGATTTACCCTCACCATCTTTGATTCGCATCACGATTTCCTGTATGATTCTTCGATCTCAAAAGAACAGTCATGAATTTTTTCAAATTTTTCCCGCCAAGCGTTCATTTTTTAAAAATTGTTCCACCCCATCTATAGGTTTGTCCTTTTTTAATACATACATACAACTTAGACATGAAGATTTGAAAAACAAAAAGAAAATAAAAAAATAAGATATACAGGCTGAGAAACTAAGAATCCATGAATAATTTGTTCTTTTATTCGTTACATTGCATATTTTTACAGACACCAGACAGACTGTGAAATTCAAAGTGGAAAAGTGGGAAAGTATTACCCAAAGAAATTATTGTGTAAAATAAAAGATTTGTGATATTCGATACACGTCGAATGAGATATAATTTCTCATATATTCAGTCAGTAAGGAATATATGAAGTGAATTCACATTTTATTATTATTATTATTATTTTTTCTTGTCTCCATCGAGATCTTTATAAATTCATTGCAACGAGACAGATAAGAAAACAGAAAATCAACGGACTCTCGTATAATTTCGTTTTAGCAGAGATGAAAACGAAGGGAGTGCTTTTATAGTGCGGTTAAATTAATACCGTCAAAGACTGTAGAGAGAGTGTCTCCCTCGTCGTACGATTTTTGTTGTTATTTTTATGTTGAAAAAAAATAACTTCGACCTTCGCTCCGCCTCATCCATTTTCTGTTGAAATTTTCTTCCAACGGAACCCTCAGGGTCGTTATAACATTCGTCAGAATACCGCGAGTGACAAAAGTTGACTGATTCACATGCCACAAAATAATAGTATATTATGCTACAAGGGAGAAAAAAGTCCACTTTTTTGCCCGGCAATCGGCTTTTCTTCCCTCTGGTCCAAAATTGACGACTTTCCACCCGCGTTTCAGGGGCGAAATACGGTCATTTTATCCTAGTCGGGTGAAAAAATATTTTCGTTCATGAAAAATTTTCCACCGCGTATTCATCGTCACCCTCTACAGCTGAATGGAGATTCAACTTTAATTTGATTTGATTCAAGCGCGAGACCGCGACCCGGGCGTAACCCGGGGTTGAATCAATTAGCTAATTAAAACTTGTTCGCTGGCCACGAATCAGGTTGGATTAGAAGGGGATGAAAGTGCCTCGACGAATACCCGAAACTTTTATTTCGCTACTGGCCCTAAGCAGCTTTGGGCAGAGATGCTCGAACTCTTTACTATTTACTGAGAAAGCCGAGGGAATTCAGCGGTTTTATCGGATCCCATCAACCCTGTGCTTCGCCCGGTGGAACGTCCTCTCCACTCACCTTTCAGACTTCCAGATCATTACAGCTCGGGGATATATCATGACCTATATACGTTTCGGTTGAGGGGCCGTTCTCTGGAAATATGGATCGTAAATTCGTTATGGATCGAACCCGGAGCCAAAGTTTCAGGGGATATCTTTAGCCATTTTACCTGTCACGAAGGTACGACCCTAATTTCGTGAGAATGAACCTCGCGAAAGTGGGAAGGCATGGTATTCCACCTTCCCTTTCATTCAAATTTCGAGCATCGTTTCTGTCGGAGACGTGAACGCCTGTTTTATTTTTTTTTTCCAACCCGAGTTCAATCGAAGATGAGCCTCTTAATTATTTTATTGATAATCCTCCGCCCTCGCCGAAACCCTCGTACCCAAGGCTTGTCGTCTGGAATCTTTATCTTCGCCGCGTAATAACATAAAATCCTTTTCTGTGGGAATAGCTCGAAAATTGGGTATGACTAGGGTTTGAAATGGGTCAAGATTCGCACCGCGGTCTACTCGCTCCTGTTTTCTTGTTTTTTTCTTGTCATCCCGTTATCGGAGCGATGAGAAACCCAGTCGAGGGAATCCATCAAATTGTCAGTGAGGATCAACCCGACTCATGGATGAATTTTCTTTTCCACCTTTTTTCAACTTCTTTTTATCCGTCAATTGACGTCGACGCATTCAAAGGAGTGAATAAATTTTTTTTATTCAGAAATATGGGCGTCGTAATAATAATCCAGGGGGCAAAATCGTAAAACCTTTTCTTTCCCCTCATTCGAATTATTATTTAATCGCAGTCTTGTATTCATTTTTACGACTACTTAGACACCGCTTTACTGATTTCAGTCTTCTTCAACGTCCTTAGTGAAAACGGCTTTGCAGCTGTTGTATGACAAATTAATACCTTCTCGCCCCGACAATCGGATTATATCATCAAAGGTCTTAAAATTCGTATCATTTTCACCGGTGGAATGATTACATCGCTCCTCGACCGGAATTCGTATTAATATTGAGAAATCGGATTAAAAAAATACGGTTCCTCATTAATTTGCAGTAATTTTCTCATTGCCTCATCCCTAACGTCAGCTTGCCGAAAAATGTAATTATTTCGATCCATATTTTATTAAAACGGTAAAAAAGCGAAATGTTCTTTTAATGCCGCAGACTGGTTTCAATTTTTTGTACGAAGCGTATGAAAATGAAATTTGCCCCTTTCAGGCGAACCCAATTCACTATGCGAGTATTTCGGTTCATCAAGTTGCGATTTGAAAGCATAAATCAGAGGATTAAGTATCCTGTGAAAACCCTTAAAACCCTTACAATGTTTGTTTCTGATTCACCGTGGTCATTTCAACTCTGATCTTTCACGACACTTTAATTATCCCCGGAAAGCTCGCCGGCGCGTAACGAATTCAATGGGTGTGTAAACACGCTATTTATCATCCTTCACGTACCACGTGAAACACATGATACGAGGATTTTTAACACACGCAAAGTGTGTGCACACAGACTACAAATCATGGGGGAAGTGTCGCCTGTCCCCCGGCATTATGTAACGACCCGAAGCAACTTACTCGAAAAATCAGTAAACGCGTTAAAGATCGAAACACTGTGAGGGTAATTAATCACCGAAAATCTGAACAGGTCATCGCTCAGGGCGCTTTTGATAACCGGCTCTACCACATGGTTCGCGTGTAACGGAGATATTTTCGCTCTCAATAATCTCACACTCGCGATATTTTCCTGAAATTTTATGACACATGTGCTTAACCCAGTTTATTTTACACGGAAGTGGCCAACCTCCTGGGTTAAAGTTGGTCAAGCGAAAATACGCTCTAGGGTCGCTCCTAAATTTTCGGGGTACTTCATTAATCAACTCGCCACTGAAGGCTGTTTACGTTATTCGATTCAACGACCCGAAGTTACTCCCACGTTTAGGGTAAATACACGGTCCTATCAATTCAACGGTCACATAATTAGCAGTAATTGCACTCTGTGACTCTTCTCTTCGAAAACGTTATATTGTATTCAGTAAAAACTTGACTTTAGCTTATGATAGTCGAGGGGAACTATGGGAATGCAAATCAACGTGAATTGAATCAATTATTTCGAATTGATATGATTTATTTCTCAAAAAATTGAAAAAAAAATCTATAAAACTAACGAAATTAGATCGAATCGGTTTAGATTAGGCGAGATTAAGCGAAATTTTGGTTTGAATTAACTTCGGAAATATCGCAAATTAATTTTAACGAGCGTTTATTATTAGGAATTAAGGAGAATTTAAGAATTAATTCGTTCGAATTATAGTGAACCAATTTGAATGACAATGAAATAATGCGAATTATGGTGAATTGATGTCTGCAAAGCTCTAATTTTTCTCGAGTTTTTTTTTCGTACAGAATTTTTATACCTCTGCGTTAAAGTGTTCAGAATTCTTTTTCTGTCCGTTCAGTTTGAGTAGTCATATCTTCAACGAGTCAGACGTACCTCGTGAGGGGCATCAGACCAAAAGGATTTTTTACAGTCCGGACGATTCATGATGTCGAGTTTATGTTTTTGTTCTTTTGTCTACAGCTCGGCGTCTCAGCTGTCAGGAACGGAAGGAGAGGAGGATGACAGCAACGGACGAGTAGCGACCTACAAGGTCGGGATGCTGGGTGCAGCCGGAGTTGGAAAAACCGCTTTAACCGCTCAATTTACTACCAGCGAGTATATATGCGCCTATGACGCATCCCTCGGTGAGTTTATCGCGGGTTTGATTTCGTCAGATGTTAGATTGATTGCGGTATCAATATTTGACTTCGGTCTAATGCCGGGGTTGTCAGGTCTCGAGTTTGAGGAGGGATTCGATTCCCCCTTTACAACCAATTTCTCAACCTCACGTCACAAACAGTACCAAGATCGTAGAAGCTGTCAAAACTTGAACTATACTCGAACTCAACCCTCCAGATCATCCTTGATGACTACAAAAGTTACGTGACTTTCAAAAGTATCGGATGAAGACTGGTTCTCAGTTTATGTTCAGTCAAGAAATTGTTGGAAAACTGCCCAAAAAATTCCTTATGTAATTACACCACACAGGGTGATTCATAATTAAATCACGACGAATCTTTCTTTTTTTCGAAAAACTATTTTTGATTTCGATCTTTCAATTTTCCCCTTATTTTCAATATTAAGACCATATTTTTTTTCTTCAATTTCTAGTCAATAATGTAATCAAAAGTTGTTTAGCCATTTTTTTTAGATGATTTTCTTGAATTTTGTGTTTTTTCAATCTTCGAATTTTTCAAGCAATAAAGAAAGTTACTAAAACAAATTTAATTGAAAATTCAATCGCAAAATATGAGAATAAAAAGGCGACTGAAATTTACGTCACTATTCCACAGAAATTGAAGAAAAAAGTTTGGTCCAAATATTAAAAAAAGGGTATATTAAAAAATTAAAAATTGAAATAAAAAATCATTTTTCGAAAAAATAGCTGAGGAACTTTTGATCCCATTTTCGACCAGGAATGACCCTGTGAAAGATTCGTCACGAATATGAAACACCATGTATCTTAATTGGCGACTTTTTTTTGTTCAATTACCATTCATTTATCAGGTTTTAAGAAATAAGGATAATTATCAGCTTTTCCATCTAAGTAAAGCTGTAACGCCGCCATTTCTTGATATATTCGAACGAATTTTGGACCGAATGTAATTCAAGGTATGGCAAAAAAATGGCGAAGTTACAGTCGGAGATCTCGATTCTACGGGTTTTACAAATGACCCAATTTTCTTCGCAGCAAGGGTGGTCCAACCCTTGCGAAGACCGAGATCTAGAATCTACCCGCTTCATTGGATGTCATTCGTGTTCCTTCAGACTCGACAATCGATGTATTCGTTATTTGATACCAGAACAACATCATTCATGCAGGACAAGCAATGAGCTGGTCTTATTTGCTTCCACGTGCACGTACATTTTTCCCAGCGAGTGGGTTGAGATGAAATTTCAATTGAATGCGAACGTAAAAAAAACGCTGTTCACAAAACATCCGACACAAGAGGCATTCCACGTGTCTGGATATTGAATTCAGGCCACAGAACATCCCCCGGTTGTTGTTCGGTTAATTCTATTGTCGGATTCACCGCGTTCCGTTTTCGCATGACTTGGTGCATGGAATAAATTTGTTTGTCAACTTTCCATCCCCGCGATGAAGGACCACTGATTCATAGAAGATCACAGCTGGCGCAGGTATGCGCCGTTTGTGGATAAATGTGTCATCGGCTGATGATTGGAATTGGGTTTATCTTCGTTGACTCGTTACGAAATCAGTAGATGAGTCGACGCGTCTGCGACGTAGCCGTAATTTCATAGGAACGACAAATACCGAAAGTCAACAGCCAGAGTCACAAACAACTCATTGTCGAGGGTCGAGTGTGGATTATGGAGTATGATTCATTTTTACCACACCTGTTCATCCCTGGCTGTACACAGAATTCTGTAACTCTCTGATAACAGATAGAGCAGTTGGGGATATTTCATGTTTACAATCCACATTCGCATCTGTGTGAACAGAGTCGAGTTTGATGAAATTTGAGCGATGAGATATTGCGCAATATTCTAATTAATCAATTAACTCTCCTTCAATTAATTTTCTCCCTCGGCGTTCCCCTAAATTGGCAGAGAATTGTTGTTGTTATCGTTATCCGTCTTCCTCCAGTATTTCTCTGTCTCCATGACAGGTCTTCCACAATCTACACAAAAGGTGACGAGATAATTGATAATAATTGACTGTTTTGACGCTTCATTTTCACCTCAGTTGGAAACGAATCAACGCCGTAATCAAACTCTATATTCTTGTATAAGCTTGGCGCACGTCGTAATAGATTCTCGGTCCTAATTGAATGGATCCGCGCAGCAGACAACTTAATATTTTGATGAGCTGAATAGACTTAATTAATAATGTGAGATCTTATCAAAGTTGTTGAACAAAAAGAAGTTCCAGTGAAAAAAAAAATCAACCGAGTTAGGGCTATGAGCCAGCCTTTAATCCTCCCGTTAATCTTTTTCTCTCTAGCTATATTTTGAGTTTTGCAAATCTAACCACGGACTCTTGATCAGCGGTTCGAAAAACCTTCGAGAACCAATTTTCATCAAAATCCAAATGTTTTTTTCTTCGACAGCATTATTGGGATACGCCAACTGACTTCAGATTCGTAATCAGCGACCCCAAAAACCATGCGATATCAAATTTTACTCAAATCTGTTAATCAGTTCTCCAGATGTCGGCATTTTTGTTATATTTTCTACAATTTGGGTATTCATAATATTCTCATAATAATTTAAATATCTTATATCTGATAATCAGTTCTGAGTTTGGGAAAGCCGCGTCGATTGAGCCCAATTTTCGTTCTCGAGATTTCTTCCCGACAATAATTTGATCACATGGACGTAAATCTCACAATAGTTGGATGTGATCCGCTGTATCTGAAAACGTGGATATCCAGTTAAAACTAAACTTTTCATTCCCGGGTTGATCACAATAATTATGTCTTTGTTCTGAAAACAGAATGGCCTGATTTATAACTGTTGTATAAAATGCCACATATCGCGAAGAAGAAAGACTACAAGGTTCAAGGATGCTTTTAGTCAGCTTCGGTACTTGCGTAAATTTACGCAACCGACCTTCACATAGAAACAATGAAAAACAAAGCTATCGAGTGAGTGAGTGAGTGCCTGGGCTGTGACCCGTGCAATTTCAAGTACATAAAGGGGAGTTGGATTGTTTGATTGTGAAAGCCTGCAGCCTTTTCGGTAACATTTAATTGTTTTGAGGAGAACCTCGCGAAACAAAGCACACTGTCGGAGTGTAATCCGTGCATTGTCATTTATACTTTACTCTGTCCCGCCTCCGCAACAATCTTTGCAATCTACCAATGCTAGAGAATCTATCATATTCAATACCTCACCTTTGTCCATATCGTGATTATCATAATTTGCTTTATTTCCTTCAATCATGTGCGATCAGATTTACTGCGTATAGGGGAGATGAATTTGATAGTCCCCTTCCTCCATGATAAACACAAACCAACCAGGAAATATAAAATCCTCGATTGAAAAGGAACAGTACCGAAGTATTGAGGTCTTTTCGATAAAAAAGAAAAAGAAAAAAAGTCTTGACGGTCGTCGAACTCATGCGTGGGTTTATAAGGTCAACCAAGTCACGGTTACAGTTGGTTGATATTTTTCACCCTTCGTGAACACTCGTGGCTTTCATAACCAGCTGTTTGGGCGTAAAGCGATTCCAGCTTCCGCGAAAACTTTTGTACTCGTTGACCGATTTTTTGTATTTTTTTTTTTTTCGTTTTGCGTCAGCGGTAACGTAGATATTTTTGGAAACAGAGTTCGGCTCGGACCAGAATCTGGTTTGTATGATAAGAACAAGGATGGTATGTAAAAAGTTTCTTCAGCCAGCAGCAGACGTCCTTTGCAGACTGTGAAGACTTTTGGAAACAATTGTTCTACAGTTTTTTCACAGATAGACGCCTTCTGTGAATAAATACATTGCAACTGTCTGCGCTGGAAAAGTTATACTGGGTATTTTATTCTTTTCACGAAACAAGGTTCGATGCGGCAACTCGAGAAACGCGTTCCTCCCCTCGCCTTATTTTCTGCCACAGCTGCGAACATCAAAAGTTGTTCCTCTCCGCGTTGAACGCATACAATGGGGTACCATAACGGATCGCAGCTCACAACCATCTATGAAAATTGTCTAATTTAGGTCAAAATATTGTAACAGAATTATTCCCGAGTGACTTACAATCGGTCAAGACAAGACGGTTCACCGTCCAAGTGCCCTCATTCACGTGTACAAGTTCGTACAGACCCCAATAACACGTGTAACGTCGTGTCTCGAATTCTACTACACCATGAATATCGTCGTATAATTGTAGAGGCATTAAGGGTCGGCGTAATTTCCAGCGAGACCACAGAGCGACCGTAACGAGTAATTGATGTCATCGGGTACCCTATGCCACCAAAATGTACGAGCTTACACCGGTCTTAATTACAGACAGTCCGTCTGGTCTGATTCGTAGGGACCATTTGAAAGTTGAGTTTAAATTCATCAGTCAATCCCAATATTTTCTTGTTGCATTTGGATTGTGAAATCGTTCGGTGAAAGTAAATGAAACAAAATCAGCTGGTGCTAGCGAAGGCTATTTCATTGCAGTATTGAAAGAATTATATAGTTTGCGTGTGATAAAATTCTCAATTTCGACAGTGGTCAACGAATTTTCCACTTCCACAGCTTTTGTTTAAAGGGGAACATGCACCTTGAAATTTCAAGAAAGGCAAAATTGCCAAAAAGCAATTTTTTAGACGTTTTTACACGATTTTAGGAACAAATTTTTTTCTTCATATGTTAAACAATTTCAGTTTTCCTGATCTAAAACTGTTCAGTGAAAAAAGGCCTTTTCATAATGAACAGATAACGTTTTGGACAAACTTATCTTCACTCGAGATATCACGAACGTAGTAACGTGTGGAAAAAAAAACAAAAAAATACTATTTTATTCTAGAAAATGACGAATATTTGGTACAATTTTGATTATCAAAAAGTTTCCTGTTCATTTTGAAAAAGCCTCTTTAATGAACAGTTTGAGACCAGAAAAACCGAAATTGGTCCACCGGTAGATTTTATTTCGTGCATCATACAGACAGAAAGAAATTTGTTCCTAAAATCGTGTGAAAACTTTTAGGGAGGAATCGTGTTCAGTGAGCTTTTCTGTCGCCTTTTCGAATCGACTTTGTTGTTTGCTTCCCTCGTAATTTTGCTGATTGTTCAGCACCTTCCGTAGTCATAGAATTGCACCTTGCTGATTCAGACCTTGTTCGGAAAAATTCAAAAGCGAGGTGACTTGATCTACGATCTCAGTGTAGAATGACGAATGTACTTGACGATGAAATAAGATCTTCAGGGGTCTGCGGCACGGTGGTGTCGTCGAGCTTAGACCGAGGGTCCCTGAACAATGAAAAAAGTTGCAAATCATGCGGCTTACATTGGATCGAGAACTTATACAAAAAGTTTGAATTTCATATGTACAGAGTTAATTATCGTCCTGAGTTATACAGAGAACTGGAATCCATAATCATTCTAGGTTAATCATGATCTATGAATAAATTAGTTTGTTCAGCAGCTGATATAGGTATACTTCTATTTGGGTTAATTTATTCACCGTGTTTGGGGTGACGATCATGCGATACTTTATTGTAATTTATGAGCACTTTCAGTGCTTGAACTCGAGATAAACAAATTATGATGGTGGCGAAATGCCCACGTCTGGAAATTTAAGCTTCGACTAAGCTCTTGAAAAACGTGCAAAGAGTCTTTGGAAAGTTTCTTCAAATTTTAGCGACGGAAAAGAAGTTTGTACTTTCGTTAGTTCCAGAGAATCTGCACACCTTGTCAGACACTGCTCTTAAGCCTCTTCCTAGATTTAATGATCAACGATATAGGAATACGGAGTATTTTACCTTGAGAATCACACCAGAAACTCGGATATTTGACAGGCGGGCTTCAATATCGTATATCCTATCTGTCGTATGATTGATAGATTTAAAATTTGAGGAAAAGGAACCCTGATATAAATCGGAATTCGGAACGTCTTTCTTGACTTTCGCATACGAAATCAGAGTACGGAATTGCCTCCTGTGCTTGACAGGAGAAATTGATCCACGTCAAATTTCATATCTCATACGTAAAAAATCCATCTTATTGTGAGACGAGCTTCACATATTCATTTCCTTTCGAATCGCATCCTCAGAATGATTCCCCGCATCTGCATCGTATGTGTTTTTCTTTTTTCTTTTGTCAAGTTTCATTTTTCAATTTTCATTTTAAATGCGTCTTTGCATACTGAGCTTACACACCGAGATACAGCTCAAAATATCAAAGATTGTAGAGGTTATTAACTTTCATAGTTTTTCGCTGTAAAACCGAATAATCAGATTTTTTATATCTTTCCTTTTTACTGAATTGGAAGAGTGGACTAAATCATGGTGGCCATTAGTCAGAGAGAACCAGAAAGTCATGGAAAAGTTAGGAAATTCTAAAAATGGTCAGGGAAGTCATGGAAAAGTCAGGAAATTCTAAAAATCCTCAGGGAAGTCATAGAAAAGTCGGGAAATTCTAAAAATGGTCAGGGAGTCATGGAAAAGTCAGGGAATCCGAAAAATAGTCAGGAAAGAGCCAAGGAATTTTATGGTGATACAAAACAAGACAGAATAAAAGATCCCCAGAATTTTTTTTTCTCTTTCTCGCGCGGAAATCTCAATCAATGGAAATAGTAGCGAAACTTGTGTAAAGTATAAATAAAAACGTATTCTCAAAAATTATTTTCTTCAACCATCGATTCACAGCATTATTCATTACATACTTGAATAACCACTAATTCGTCCGAATTTCAGTCAGGGAAAAATTAATAATTTTATCAGGAGAAGTCAAGGAAATGTCATGGTTTTTATTTTATTTTTTTTTACTATTCATAGTGGCCACCATGTGAACTCACTGTCAAATGACTAGTTTTAAGCTCGATACAGTAGGTATAGCCAGAAAAAAAACCGTTAGCCATTTGCGACTATAGCGAAATTCATTTCACCTGTGAATCTATCAGATTTTATTTTATTGCTTTTTTCTTGTATTATTCCAGACGAGGAATATGGCCAGAAGACTGTGTCTGTCATGGTTGACGACCAAGAAACGGAGTTGGAAATCATTGACCATCCAGCCTCAGAAATGTCGGTGAGTATCACCCTCTTCGCCCTCTTTGTCCCTCTGCGACGGTTTGCCCTCTTTTTTTCCATCACTCTCTCCGGTCCTTTCCTCTCGTACCTTTTGAATATATGTATACAGCTTTTTCATAGTGAGATACAGCTTTTTCACAGTGAGTAGAACTCTGGAACATCCCTCGCGACTACGTTTTGCATTTATTTTTATACCTATATTTGTTAAGGTAAAAATTTTCACGTGATATACCCGGTTCACCCCCAGGACCTTGGGGCTATTCAGATATTACGTCACGCTATTTTTCACCATCTGGGACACCCCGTATCACATTTCGTCACATAACTTCGAGCCCCTCGTAGAACCAGGTTACAAATTCGACCTCCGACGGGAGCATTTATTGTCTTCAAATTGCCCAAAGATCTCGCACGCCTCGTTATGACTGGTAAAAAAAAATCGACGAGTCGTCGATAACACCTAATCCAGGAATTGAAAACATGCGAGGGGTTTGAACAAGGATGAATGTCGCTGTCTCGCAATTTTCCTTGAGAGACGGAACAGTTTTTGTTACCTTTTCCAGGAGGCTTGAATTCTTTTCTTCTCAAGTAGGGAAAGCTTTTGTTCGAAAGGTTCACCAAGCGAAAGTTTTCGACGAGAAATGTTCGGTTTGATGATCAACGTGAATGCCTCGGTTCACAGCTCACTCAAATAACGACGACATTAAACAGCTGTGGAACATACTATTCCTTTCATGATGGCAATGAATCCTTCAGGATCTCTCTGATTGTGAGACAAGAAAAGTAGGCGGAATCGCGGCACGTGGAAACAGAAAAAAGAGCTACTGAACGCCGTATGTGATTTGATAGGAAATTCAATACAGTTCCTTCCAAGTGACTCACCGAAGAAAAGCCAAAATTTGATCTCGACGTCTCCAATTTCGGGATATGTCGTGGACCATTGAAGAGGAGCCTGTGCGATAACGGTTTTTAAAAAAATCCATTCAATCCGAAATTTAAAGAAACGTGTCTTGCTGGTATATTTCGACTGGATCGAGGTACAGGATTCATCAACCACTCCTTTTGACGCTTATAATCGTGTCAAAGCTCTTTGCTAAGCTGAAAGTAATGTGAGAGATATATTATGGAAAAGGGTGCTTTCGCTTCAACCAATAGTATTATTCGGAAAACCTTTTCGTTCGAATCCTTCAGAACTTTTCCGCAATTTCAGTTGCCATGCTAAATCTCTTCCAAGGGTTTATATGTGTACGCTCGTGCTACGGTTTTCCTGCCTCTCATTACGTTGGATAATGTAGTGACGGTGAAAAGCGGAAGCTGTTTTCGCGAAAAATCATTTTCCACGAAATGGAGTTGACGGCGACGCTTTCGAGCGCTTAAACCACATGGAAAAAAATCCCATTACAAACCCCATTTTTGTACACTCAAGAATCGATGATTATCAAAAAGTGTTCAACACCGATGTGTACCGTATATTTTCTGAGGAGGCTTTGATCGTGGTTCGACTCTCCGACTCAAGGAAACTCGCGAAGCCTTTGTAATCCGCGAACTTCTCAACTGGAAGTCTGAAATATTCATATTCGCTGTTTAATTCAATGGGAAAAAATTTCGTACCCGTCGAAGCCGGCGGTTAACTTTGTATTCGTGAAATTAAAAACTCAAATCAGTTCAACTTTCTATTTATGACCCAGTTCGACTAACTCACCGCTGACTTGTAATTGGCTGCGAAATACTCTAAGGACGTCCGACACGGGTGACTGTTAATTTGGGGGAAACTCACCACGTTTATTCAGCGCGCTAATTGCTGATTGACTAACAAAGAACACGCGGGGTTCGGTCCGCGTTGTAGGTATACCAACGAATTCGAATAATATTAATAGAGTTCTTCAGCTCTTCAAAACTCGCGATAAATTATCGGTCATAACGCTTCGTCGTACCCCGAGGCTGGATATAGTCGCAGCCTAGGTCGAGGTGATGGAACCAATGAAAAATTAATTTAACGCATCAGCGGGTCAACGCTGCCGATATTATTAATAGCGCCAACGACAAGATCTTCGTCGAGAGGTTTCAATAAGGTTTAATTGCCGTTCGATTAAACCCGGCCCCAACATTCGCTGGGTAATGGCTTATATTGGCATTTGGCATTCGACAAGTGTACGACCAATTTGTCACATAATTACCGTTAATCACATCGAACGATCCCTTCGTGGTAACTGAAAAAATAACTTCAAGAAAGTCTTAAACACTGCAGTAATATTTTAGAGACTGTTTTTTTGCTCTTATTGTAGCCTTAAGGGGTCTGGCCACCCTGGCCGCTCCGAAAATGGGTATAATTTTTAAAAATTCATAAACTCAAAAGTATAGAACGAAATGTTTCTATTTTTTAACACAAGGTAAGAAACGGCTTTGAGAATGCCTAAAATAAATTTGAGTAACAAATATTAAAAAATGGCGGGGCTGCAGAAATTTCCGCGGATTATCTCGAAACTACATTTTTAGACCTGGCAGCTTGTAAATCTCGTAAACTATCGGTTCGATTGCGATGAAATTTTTACACAATACTTTTAGATACATTATCTAAAATTTACCGTAGCGGTTTCTTTTCCCGACCATTAGGGAAATTATGGTGAGCCGAAGAAGGAAGATTTGTATTTTTCACCAAATATTTCATAAGGAAAAAGATTAATAAAAAAAAATTAAGTTATCGCAAAAATCCTACGTCACATTTTAGGTAATGTATCTAAAAGTATTGTGTTAAAATTTCATCGCAATCGGACCGATAGTTTACCAGATTTACAAGCTGCCAGGTCTAAAAATGTAGTTTCGAGACAATCCGCGAAAATTTCTGCAGCGCCGCCATTCTTGAATATTTTTTACTCAAATTCATTTTCGGCATTCTTAAAGCCGTTTCTTACCTCGTGTTAAAAAATGAACATATTCCGTTCTATGCTTTCGAGTTCATGAATTTTTAAAAAGTATACCCATTTTCGGAGCAGCCAGAGTGGCCAGACCCCTTAATCCTATAGGGGAAACTGTTTTACCATTTTTTGACGTGAATAAAACTTCCGACACATTGTTGGAAGTTTACAACTAACGTTTTTCACAGAGTGCCAAAATTTGGGTTAGTAGTTCGTTGTATACGACAATTAATGACAAACTATTACATTTTTTTCATCAAACAGATGAAATAGACAACATGTTTCAAGGTACACTATGGTCAAGGCACATCTTCCCTACATACTCTTTCCGAATTTGTTTTTCGGTACGCAATTTTATCCCAGCTCGCCAGCTCAAGCGGAAGAACCTACTTTATAAATCGAACACGTTCTCAGTACGAGGGTCTGCCTGTTTGTTGAATTCAAGGAGGTAAATTGGCGATTAGTCGCTCCCGGGGTGCGATTTTAAAATATGTAGTACATTGCTGGTAATTTTTGCGTACAACGATTCCAAGTTTAGATATGCGTCCACTAGATACGGAACTATGTACGGAATTCGATTTGTGGTCAGCTCCCAGTGTATAAATTGACTTTCAGATTGGGAAAACTATGGACCCTTCTAGGACGCGGATAGTTTTTCCCGTTTCTCTTTGTGAATTGTGCGAAACAAAGAGCCGATAAATCTAGTGGGGTTTGTGCAAGAGCGCGAACCAGCTCAACGATTGCAATACAACAAAAAGGGGAGGGAATAAAAAATTGAATGTGGCAGACAGCCGATCGATCCTGTTGGCGGTAATGGGTGGCGTCGACTAGGTCCGACCCGTCGCGGTCGTGTCGGGTTCTATGCCATTTGTTATCGGTCACCTATCAACCTAGCTGTGTCTCGCCGATCATATCTGGAGGGAGTTTCTATTAATTATTAACCGAATGAAAATTATCCACGCAAACGTAGAACTGATAATTCAACACAAATATATTTCGGTCGTCGTGTTCTTCAGGCACTTTGTCATACACACGTAGGGAAGATCTTGAATAATTACATTTTCCGGGAACTCTGATATCGCCAAGCCGACGATAAGCCTAAATTAACCAACTTTGACGCTGTATCGATAAAGAATAGACTGATAAGTGTGAGATAAATATTTATAGAATATTCTAAAAATCAAGAGACTTGAACGCTTCAGTCCATTTTTTTGTGCAAAAAGTATGATTGCTGATCTGAATATTTAGGGATCCTTGATACGAATATTAGACTGTTATTTAATCTATTCAGACAGTGTGATTAAGTGACTGTAAAACTTAATTAGAGGAGCTGTTCTCGAACTCCGAGATCTAATCTAATGTCAGATTTCAACCAGACAGTGAAATATCATTACAAAACTGCACTGTTGGAAAAATTTAACTAGCAAAAATGTCCCAGCAGGTCCATTCTACATTTGTGTTATATTTATACACATTTATTTGTCGATATAACACAAATGTATGTAATTTTAACATCAAATGTGTTGTTTTGACTTTTTTTTTTTTTTATTTACTTGAACAATAAAAAGTGTCAAAATTAGCATAAAATTTTGGGTGGACCTGCTCTGACATTTTATTTCTAACCGTGTATGACCATTTGTTTGGAAATCATAAATGGAAGCCTGAAATTGTAATTCAGGGATTATTTCTTATTCCAGAAGTGGCCGAGAACTGAATCCTATCGTATTCTTTGCAGAAAAAAAAAACTCCCAGTAGGTTGATGGTAGAATTTTCAGTAGCGCCAAGATCCTGAGACTTTGGTGAAGGGTGTAATTTTGAATAATCCGAAACCTGACTATAAACTCACTGCTTATTCATGTTCATCCAAATCGGAGTAAAGTGACACTGGATAATCGATACCAGGAGGTAACCACTTCGAAATATCGTTTCTCAACCATTTCATAGGCATTTCGAAGGCATTTATGAGTGTCTCATAAATTTACAAGGTGAGGATTTAAGGATTTATAAGGCTGCCTCAACTAGCATGATCAAAGCGAGACTATTTACTGCAGAGGATGAGATAATCCCGGAATCCTGTTTCTCCTTCATTCTGTAGTCCCTTCGTGAGAAATAAAGTGTCAAAGCAGATCCACCAAAAATTTCAAGTGCATTCCAATATTTTTTTTTGGATTATTGGATTAAAAAAAAGTCAAAATCACGTATTGAATGTTAAAATGATATTATAGATCGACATAAAAAGAACCCAAATACATGGAGGACCTAATGGGACACTTTGTGTTGTTTAATTTATCTAACAGTGTATTTGAATGTTTTTAACGATTCCAACATCTCTGTTACAGGTCGAGTCATTCTGCTCCACCTACAACCCTGACGTCTACGTGGTGGTGTACTCCGTCGTTGACAGAAGGACCTTAAAAATGGCTGAAGAAACGTTGCTGTACCTCTGGAAGAGCGACTACATGGCATCCCGGGGCGTCATACTCGTTGGGAACAAAGTTGACCTAGAAAGAAAGCGGGAAGTGCCATTAGTCGGTGAGATTTCGTGCTCTCCTAACAAGTAGACCGGAGTTTAAACCCCCTAATTGCAGCTCTTGCTGCCGGGGCTTCGTCTCTCGTTGAACACGATTGCCGAGTGCTTTTTTGAGTCTGTATTTTCTTTTTTCCCACCCAGTCGGACGTCGCCTGGCGAACAATTGTGGGTGCAAATTCATCGAGACTTCATCCGGCCTGGCCCACCACGTCGATGAACTTCTGGTCGGTATTTTGGCACAGGTCAAACTTAACCCTCAGCGAGACAGGGATCAAGCAACGCGGAGACGCCGGAGTAAACATCGCCGAAGGATCCTCAAGCACCTGCTTGGCATCAAGAGGAAAACTAAAAGCTGCGAAAATCTGTTCATTTTGTAGACTGGCGTTTGCACCGGGAGAAAGTGGACCGAAATTATCTGAAAGAAGGTAAGAAAAAAAGCTGTATAAAGGAATCCAGTTTAATGGCTTATTCGAATAACACGTAACTTAATTATCAATTAATCGAACACCACATACTCTAGTTAATAACGTAGCCGGAACTTGTCACTTACTAATTGCTATTGGATAACGTGACGAGTACTTGTGAACACAAATCGACTTGTAGATTCGCAATCATCGATACATTTTATCATTCACACTTATTGTGTTAGGTAGATTTAGGCCAACAGTCATCCGAGTGTTTTTTGCAATGCTAGGAATTGTGCGGAATGTTTATTCGCGTGGTTTTAGAGGATCATCGACAATGAAGGCACGAATTCGCCAGATTTTTTACCAGTATTCGCGAGTATCGGTGTAGTTTAGGAAAAATCGGAAAATATTGAACGTCAATTCCACATTTTTGTTTCTCGTCACGCTTGAGAAATGAGAATAAGACATTTTTTTAGTCGATAAAAATTGAGGAATTAAGGTATGAAATGACACCAAATATTTTACCGAAATTGATTTTTGGTATTCAGGCGAGTGTGAAAATGTCTCGATATATCCATAATATCATCGCAAGATGTACGATACAGCAAATGATACTTTCATAATTAAGAAAATCTAAATTCGAATCTTTAAGATTAAGAGTTTATACCCGTCGTGTTTGAAAATGTTTCATAAATCGGACGCAAAAATGTCTTGTAAATATTTACTAACCAATAATGATAGTAATTCTGACTTGATTCAACGAGCAGAATAATTTTTTTTATCTGAATGTCTGATTATAATCAACTGGGAGCGTGTGTGGACCACTATCATAAATAGACACGTTCTAGTAGCCAATCCCAGACCTCAGAATTGCGATTTTAAGATCGTATTTGAAATCAATTTTGATAAATCTTCCAAATTATCGTATTTCGCGATGAATTCGAACGAAATTAGAATAAACATAGGCTGAGGTACCAAATTAAAAGAGTAAGGATTATAATTGATTACTATATGTTTTATTTATCATAAGACTCTATTATATAAGTTATTCATTGATTGTATTTTCGGACATACACTTGTCAATTCGAACCTAAGCGTATATTATAAGGTAACAATAATTACTTACATTACTTGATACAAATAATTATAGGAATACTTACTGTAAATTATGACGTTGATGAACATGACGTTGTGATTAGTAATACCATGAATATTGTACCTTTTTTAAATAAAGAAACACCCAATCTGGAAGGTTGTATTTTTATTCCCCTTCGAAAGGCTTCACCCACGACAAGGTTCATCGTACAAGCATCACAGTCCCAGGGGTGAAGACCCTGTGTCTCGAAGGAATTACGAAATTCTGAGAAATCAACAAAGTTGCTCACGACAACATCGCCAATTACACCCTCGGCGTTCCGCACTCTGAACCCCAATCTTTTACCTACGTAGACACAAGATATTATTACAGCACAAAAATCAGCAAGCTTCATTGCAACACGGATCATCATGTGATTCGGGTTAAGAAGGCCCATAATAATACGATTTTCAAAAACTTTTTACGCGAATTTCTTTACTAAAAATACATTCATCTATCAATATTTGCAAACGTCCAATCCGAATCAGATTTTTAAAGTGTTCTAATTCGAGCCCAACGATGATAATCTGTAAAAATTATCCAATTGCACAGATCAGAATGAGAGTGACGCATGTCACAAAAAGTCAAGAGTGATGAGAAACTTGGAAGTTGTCACCAAACCAAACTACCACCAAATATGCCATTTCAGCTAATCGGTGAAGGTCACCAACGCCGGTCTTGACGTCAATTGTTTTCTCAATTCGTCCATCGAAAAAAGTGAACACGTGTTCGGCCGTTTTTCGATTAAGCCACCTTTTCTATCATTTTGCACTTTTCCAATTTTTCAACTTTATCGCAAGCAGACTTTTTTCAACTGGCTCTAACTTCAAGAGCTTTAAAGCTTTAAAGCTCTTGAAGTTAGAGCCAGTTGAAAAAAGTCCGTTTGCGGAATGCAAAATGATAGAAAAGGTGGCTTAATCGAAAAACGGCCGAACACGTGTTCACTTTTTTCGATGGACGAATTTAGAAAAAAATTGACGTCAAGATCGGCGTTGGTGACCTTCACCGATTAGGTGAGATGGCATGGAATCCCCCATATGCAGTCTTTTACGAACCTAGGATTATCTCAAAAACTAATTTTTACCTACTTTTCAGACTTAAAAATGTAACTGGCGATGACATATTTATTGAATCAATTTCTAGTTTCAAAGATATCTTCTTTGCTATATTATGAACAATTCCACGTGAGCTTTTTCGGCTCTGGTCACTGAATCCAGGCGAATTACTTTCATATTTATGAAAAAATAACAGGAAACGACAAAAAAAAGTGCCTTTTTGGGGGAATTGATTGTTTCAAACTTTATTTCTCAAAACTTTTTCACTGTGCAACGAATTCCTCACGTGAATCTACTCTCCTTTCTATTCTGACAGTGAACAAAAATAGGGATTGCTGTAACACAAGTACTTCCTTCACTGTATCTCCACGTTCCAAGGGTCCAGACAATCGCCTCCGCAACTATCTTGAGTTTAACGTCTGGTTGTGTGTATGTAGTACGTACGCCGCCGCTTTCCTGAACTTGGAACACATAAGGTTTTGGCTTTAATCGGTTCAGTAATTTCCGAATTAGTTGGAGATGGTAATTTAATACTAATCAGCCCAGAAAGGGTATTATATAGAGCACAACCAGAAGAAGGTGATTTTAGACCAGAGGTGAAGTAGCACGATCGAAAAAAGGACATTTCTGCCCGTCAATGGTACAGCGTGACTCGAGGATGTAATTTCAGTACATCGCAGAACCAGGGGGCAGGAATTCCCACCTTATACTCGATATGCTGATAAAAAACCTGAAGAAACTCTAATTTTTATAGAAATTAGTACCTCAGGGTTTTTTGCGAAATTGAAAATGGCGAATCCAATTAGAGTTTTAAAAAAACTAACAACACTCAAAATCTCATAAAAATGGGCACCCGAAGGTATTCCGTTTTAGCTATGCTTATATCATTCGTCACTTTCTCGCTGTTTGATCCATTCAAGATTTGAAATCAAAGTTGGACGCATTAAAATCGCAAACAACAAAAAGAGATCATAAGTAATTCAGCTGAGAGACACACGTCATATAATGTTTTCATAATTGTATTTGAAATGGTTCGTCTGATTTTTAATATTTTGTTATACTACAATAAATGGTACATAGGACAGTTTTGTTGATAATTCAAGCTAACACAATATCAAATAAAACAGATTACAGAAATGTTTGTTTCTCTACCTAGACTTTCACACGAGTATGTATAATAATTTTTAACCTTTATAAGTGTTATACCAACAGGTAAGGTCCAATTATAATTATAGGTTTATTTTTCAGTCCGATGCTTTGATAACAGACAATATTGCCCGTCGTTTCCACTTCTATCATTTCATCAATTACAATCTATCCCAAGGGGCGTTATATAATTGAAATAAGTATACCCTTGGTGGAATGACATGCGTAAAAAGACGATAAATTAATTCAACGTATTACTGCCGCTGTAATATGCTTTTCTGGAATTCAAGCACCGCAGTAGAAACGTAATTTTTGTATCGCATCCGGCTGCCACAGTGTATAATTACCGTATGTTTCATTATAAATATTACCAATTTACACTAAAGTATATTTCATATATTTACAGTATGGATGGATTATTTTATTATAGTTTCAGTACACCGAAGAACTTTAAATTGAATTATCATTCGTTCTTTATGCTTGGATTATTCATATTCACCCATCACACGATCTCAGTATAATGAGCAGATTACGATTAACATCTGGGTTTTATGCAAAAGTAGGAAAATAGCGTGGAGATAATTAATTTTAATAACTATCACCAAAAGTAACGGTTCAATTAGCATAATGAATACGCAATAAAACAACGGCTAACTCATTTTTCTTATTATATGTATAACTATGTTATTGCGTATTGACCGGAAATTAATATTCTCACATATCAACATGATTCTTGGAGTTGGTCAGTTCGCTGAGTTTCAAGTAAAACGAGTAAAAAGCTTACTGAATAATAAAGTCTGTTCTTTAAACCTAATTATATCTATAGTACGGCGAAACTTCTCTGCTTTTCATTCACACTATTTCGATTTAGTGAATAAAGTCCGTTAATTTTGTAGGTAATATTGTAGTTCAAATTGTCTATAATTTATAATTAACATCTCGCTAATTTCAGATAACAATATAAGATACGCAAATTTTTCATTTCATTCGTATTACATTCTACGTTATAATCGAATTTTTAATACTAACTTTTTCTTGAGGAATAATTGTTTCTGAATGATTCTAATTCACTTCTTGTATGTAATCCTAGTCAGAGTTTTCGAACAAACATTTACAGGTCAACATTTTCACTAGCAGTTCAAGGTTCTATATGTGTATGTGTGTAGTTAATACCTTGACTGTGTGTAGAATTAAGTACTATATTACGCAATGTATTGATTCTCACACGCGATCTGTATGCTCAAATAACTGACCTTCGACTTATCGTTAGACTTTATAATCAAGGTTCTCTTTTCATAATCATAACTCGCCTTTGTATGTATTAAAAATCGCATTTCAATTGACTGATACGTCGAACGTTACATTTTTATACATATACATTTCAAATTTATGTCAGATTGTACGTGGGAAAGTTGAACAGTTTTATTCCATGATGGAATATTTACTTTCGAATTGAACTTTCCCACAAGCTATCATATTTGGCAATGCTCGTATGTCACATTAATTTTGTTTGAAATATGTCTAACAAAATATTTCAAATTTTGAACTGTTGAAAACTTGAAATAAAGTCAAATTTATCACTCCCTTTACCAGTGCTCTCTACAGCAGATCTGCCCCGAATACGAAATCTTTCAAACTTATTCGTTATAAAATACTTAGTTTCCTTCGTCATTTCGTTGCTCTTTCTTATACTTAGATTCCATAATCTCTTTCACTACCAAATAGATTTACTGGATTCGGAAATAATAATATCAAGATTAATTACTGCAGGTAGAATCGATAATTATTTCTTAACGAATTGACAAACTGTACAGCTATATATAATAATATACATATAAACAGCATCTTCACGACTATGTATCATTCAAATACTATTTTTCTACACTAGCTGCCCTTTATAATCAATTTCCATTACATTTTATTTTCCAAACCATTAATTTATACCGTTCAATTCGACGGGTAATCACAGTGAAATTAAATCTTGTCCAATTCGTATGTGATAATTGTTTGTACACAGATGAATAAAGCAAAAAAATCCTGCATAAGAAATCGTATCACTATCTTGAAAAAAGAAAATATCATAAATCTTTTCTCACTCTTTCCTTTGAGTATATTGAAATAAAACTAGAATTCAATATTTCCTACATAACTTCAGTAACGACTAGATATCCGTTGAACGGTAAACTAAAAAAAATCTTGAATCAATATCGCAATACTTGGCAAAGCATTGTCAGCACAGCTAGCACGCATTCCTATAGAAAATATGACTCGATGTACAGTAGCGAATCATGATTGAATTCGTAAGATACTGACAAAATGCAACTCATTCCCACGTTCCACGGCGATGAGGTGATTTTATCAACGACCGCAAGTGAATAAATGGAAAAACTGTGTTGTATAATTTTTTCAACGGTGTCGAGCACCCTCTTTCTCGTGAGAGTGCTCAGCTAGAGCACGTGGCCTGGTAGGACGTAGTTTTATTGTTGATAACCATTGGCATGATTATTGTGACCATCTTGACTGTCTATACTGTACCCAGTTATGCTGTCTGGACTTTGTAGAGATGCGGCGTACAATGGATTCACTGGGGTAGCCCCAGTGTCGAATTGAGTTGAATCGTATACACTGGTGTTCTGTGAACAGAAGAATATTCTATGTTGGAATTGCAACTAACAATTTTGAAAAATGAAAGAAAAAAAACTGTATTATGTATGAAGTATGTGAACGGAATATTTTTCACCCAATTTCAGTGCGATATGAAACTATTCTACCGGGTTACAAAGTACAGTTTCGACATAGTCTAAACAGACTTGTGTGTTAATGAGCTTCAATTTTTATCTTATATTTACTCATCACTCATTTTGTTTTACCAGATATAAACGCCCCCAACCGTTTATGTAACGTTGCGTATCGGTACGACCATTTCCAAGAGGAAAAATGCGGTAAACTTACGTCCTTGAATCAGATTTGAAGTTTTCAGACTCTAAATGGAGTGGATTTCTTCATTTCATAGTGCCGATCCTCACCCACCTGGTTATATTGTTTAAAATCTGATTGGATAGTGAGTATTAGTATGCCTTGAACGCAAGAAATAAAAATAATCATAATCATAATTAGTGTGAATAAATAAAACGAAAATAATATCTACAGCAATATACGTTTAATAAAATGAATGTGCATGCTAAATATAATTACAGAGTTGAAATCAAGAATATACTATCTATCATCCATAGTACGTGGTTTTTATGCAGCTAATAATCTACGTAGTGATATATGAATCCTAATACAATAAAGGTGCCTCGTCTACGAGTGAATTTTGATTTAAATTATTTACAAGTTATACTCAAGGTCCAAACTCTCGGCAAGATGATTCTACCCGATTGTTAAACAACAAAAGAATCATCATCATTCTATATATGTACAATATTCGTTAGTAGATTCAGGAACGTACACCCGTACCTTTGTATCGCAGTGTTTGTAGTTAGAGTATTATTTACAAGACTTAAATAAAAATTACGGGACTTTTCGAGACCGTTGTGTACAGTTCATTCCTTCCGATTCGGTGGCATGGTAAACAATTTCAGATAATCGCCCAATCCCGTCGTTTCCCTAGAGTTATCGGAGTTACTGAAACTGTAAAAGGACTGAGAATTTCCTAAAGATGAATTCGAAGTTCTCCTACCGCTGTTGCCACTGTCGTCTAGCGTCTGTTTAGCGGAAAGATAAGACAAATCCGTACTCTGAGATTTCGAGGATATCAAAGAATTTGGTTTCGAATTAGCTCCTCCGTCTTTGAACGACGCTTCAGATTCATCATCGGGCTTTAACAATTGACCTGAGTCGGTCCGATCTTTGAAACTGCTCTGTTTTGTGGGAGAAAATGTCATGAAGTTATCGCGATTACCAGTAATCGTTAGAGCGCTAGTGCCGGGTTTCGCATCCGATATCGAACTGTCCCTGGAAGACCTGAGCTCGGCTAAACTCGTCTGTTCTTCGTCGTACGAAAGATAATTTTTTAACAGTTTCGGATTTTGCTTCTGGATTCGGACGAAATCCAAACTGTTTTTCAGAGGAATTTCAGATCTCGAAATACCACTGTTTATGGACAACTTCGAATTCAGTTCGGGGTCTTGTTCCAGGAACTCGGACGAGCGGGGCGATACGCTGTCAAACATTCCAGACCCTTGACGAGCGTTTTTGACGATTGATAGATTCGATACCGATTCGGCCGTAATTTCGCCAGACGACTTGGCTTTTCTGTGCAAACTGCCAAGTCCGTCGCCTATCGAGGGGGAGAATAGGTTGACGTTGCTGTCGCCATTATCCGGTGTGTAGATGAAGTTACTCGCCGTAGGGGAAAGCATGTCTTGAGCTTTTTTAGAATCAGGGGTAAAATTCCACGCGGGATTATCGATGTTGAGATTTGGTGTGCTAAGCGGGGAGTATTCCAGTGTTTGAAATCTGCTCGGATACTTTTTAGCCACGCCCTGCCTATTCTTGTAAACATTTTGACGCTTGTCTATCATCCGAGATGTCGAACTGGCTGGTAAACTGACGTGAGAACTAGATCTCCGAGACAAATCCGATGCGAGAGCTTGGCCATGAGCCACAGAGTAAAGCGAACTTCTCTGCTTAGACGTTGAGGGATTTTTTAATGGCGATGGACCGTGTGGCGGCATGTGAATAGATGGAGTATGGACCTGATATATGTAGTCACTGTCTGTTTTCAGGGACGAAAAACTCTGCTGATGAGGCAACGACACCGTATCTTCGTCCATAGCATCGTCGACTTGGGCCTTGTACGAAAACATTATTGACGGCTGTGACACTCTGAAAATTTACACACAAATATGTTAGAAGCGATATGTCGATGCGACTGTGACTAAGAACCGATCCGACGATAATATACCCAAAAAATTCGGAGAGGAATGTGTGGTAGACGAGAGGCGTAAACAGAGTCAAATACAGCGCAGCGGTCAGATCAACGACGCACAACCCAGCTCGATCCTGCGTGTAGTTTAACAGGCCGGCTCCAATTGACTGCGTCAAATTTAGCAGAGCTAAAGTCCCGGCGTAGATGTAAAAACTTCTCTTTGCTGGAAGAAATGATAATTCGTTAAATCATATTTCAAAGATATTCGTATGCTGTAACGAAGGATGTAGAATTTCTCTTACTCGGCAGCGCGAGTCTCTCCCTCAATCTTGTCCACGGCAGTATTAGTATGAAGAGGTATATCTGCAAAGATCGTAATTTCCCATAATTTGTACACGTGGAATGAACAGTGTTTGATAAAATGATATCCTTGTTACCGTTGAAAAAACGAGACTGCTGCAGAACCAGAAGAGCATTCCTCCGTGACCAAAGAGGTAAAAATTTTTGCTCGGTATTTCAAACGTGTCGTCGGGTAAAACGAGCTCCAGCGTGCCTTGGGTTATCGTGAATGCTAACGCTATGAACGACGTGGCTAGTAAGACTCTGCGGATACTCGAACGGCTGTCCAAGTGCCCTGTAAAAATTATAAACACAGTCATTACAGAGTCGAGGGAATTAAAAATTAGCCGAAACTACAAACGCCTACCGAAGGCTAAGCCGAATATGACGACGCTCATTTCCGTAGACAGTAGGAAAAATCTGACGGTGACCCACAGAACTTTGTCTGCTAAACCACCGACAGTTGCCGCTGCGTTGACGGTCATTGAAACGACGCAGCGTATCACTGATATTAATATGTTACTTACAACCTGTGGGAGCAATGAAAAATTAGTCATTTTCAACATAAAGTCGAAGCGAGGCTCACTTACAAGGCCGTAAAATGCTAAGAATATTGGACTGCTGGTCGCCCGGAGCTTGAGCCTCGCTCTGTTGAACCTCGCCGCGATGAATATGAGGAATATCAGGTTCGGTATGAGTATGACGACGTCCCATATTCTGACCCTGAAATATTGAGGAGTGTTAGCGTCGAGCGCTATTCGTTCGATAGCTCGATTCCTGACCTAGAATCGGCGATTTCCTTGTACAAAATGAGCCTGCAGAAGTGATCCTCTTCGTCCATCGGCGAGCTGATGTTCGGATCGATCGTCGTGGCTAGTAATCGGCGGAAGTGTACCTCGGACACAGTTTCTAATTCTACGTTACCGTACATGGTTTTCCTTTTTCTGGGAAATAACTCGATAATCTCTATCGGCCAATCATTGCACGATCGGATCTGAGAGAAATTAGACGCTGAAAGGAGAGAAACACTTTCTTAATCGCGATCCGAAGATGAACAAAATATAAATGTAGTTTGAAAGTCTGTAAAAATTTCTTAAGAGAAACAACAATTTCATCTGTCGATAATCAGGCAACAATAGAGGTAGAAGACAAAGAAAATTCGAGATACTGCGTAGATGGCCGAATAAATTGACTCACAGTGTAAACATAACCTCGTCAAAACCCCATAACAAATTAACGATATTGAATATTTTTATATTGACGAGGAGTAGAGGGATCATCGTTAGAATTACCATTCGAAAGTTGAATTTCAGTGTGAATAATTGAATAACATAGTTAAAATCTATAAAACGGTGTAGAATAATAGAGCTGTCAAAAAGTGTGAGACTTGTGTCGTGACACAAATTCGTTTATAACGTATTCATTATATTTGATATGAGTTACGTACGTACCGTCAGACACTCGGCATTATCGCGAAATGTTTAAAATCCTCGTCGAATAAACGCGCAACGTATTTATCGAAGGTTTAATCGTGACTAATATTCACTGTCCATTTTGTCCTTCGCACGTACGTAGCAGACAGCTTACGGCTAGTTCCCCTAGCCTGTTGGAGGTTGGGAATCTCCGGTCGATCTTTTCGGTGAATAATTGTTAAACGAAGCGTTAAAAAATCTCCAAGCTAGGTATCCCCATATCGTATACTTTCCGGCTAGTATTAAAAAGGCGACTCTCGTATCCCGAGGAGTCATCACATCTCGTATAAGTGTAAGACGATAGAAAAAAAATAAGGAATTATTATTCGCTGAAGATAACAAGGCCGTTATTGGTTGGCCGACTCCGCGACGGACTGTCAGTCAGGTGACGCTTGGTGACGCTATCATCGCATCACGAGATACGTAGATACGTCTCCTGCCCCCAGCCGACTACTTTCTCAATTTTACAAATTCAAACATAAACACGTGCAATCAGTGATTGTAAATATTTCCTATAGCGTCACTATCTATCTATCTGTCGTCTACGAAAAAAAATGTCGCCCAATTATTCAAACAATTTACAAAAAAACGTACATACGCAGTTATCCTCGCAGCCTCATCCGGATCACGGTGAAAGTTTTTTGGTCAAGGGGGACTACCAGTACTGGCATTATGTCTGCGACGGTGTTGATGACAAAGTAAACAATTTCTGTTTAATCTAATTAACTCCATCATTGTTGTTATTCAACATGCTTATGTAACTATCTGCGTCTCTCTGTTTCTTTTTCTCTCTCTAATTATCTATTAGGTACCACAGTGTCTTATTTAAAAGCCTTGCAAAATTTTCTGTCTAACAAATTTGGTAATATGGAATAACACAGCTTTCGTTTGGGGGGTGTTTCTTCAGAAATCGGGATGTTTGATGGGGTTTCACCTGGTGGCAAGATTGGAACTATTGACAGTAGGTCGTTTACGTGTGAGCGGGGACTGCCAGGTATACCGCTTCAAATGAAACTGAAGCTAGCAGCCAAAAGTGCTGAATTCAATCAAAATCAGACAATGAGGCCCAATCATTAAATATTTTTTACGCATTTTCTAATTGGCCCTCGAGAAACCTACTATTTTTCAGCATTGCCTGTCGCTTTTTTTCTTGCAATTTCTAACGCCTTTTCCAATTAGCCCTCTAAAATATACTAGTTTGCAGTTTTCCCTACCGCTTCTACTGCAATTTTCTATCGATTTTGTTCCCCTTAATTTTGTCACAAAAGATGGTCTATTTTATCGGAAATATTCTACATTCACGATGTTATTCTGGATTTGAAAAACTTTTATATCTATGTATATGTGATATACATATGTATTAGTAATATGAGACCGAGTGAAAGTCTTTTGATAGAAAATTCAAATCTACCGCCTTTTTCGTGGATTTACCTGGCAGCCCTGCGACCTACTCTCAGTAGTTCATCCAGATGGCGTATCAAAAGATTGATGATTCCAGTGCTTGATACAAGAATATCGGAGCTCGATACCCACAATAACGTAAAATTACCTCTAGCTGCTTGATTTTCATTCCTTGATCTTTGGAGCCGTCTGCCTCTGTCAGCTTCTTATTCCTATAGTGTAACACAAGACCTGTGGAATCACTATCCGAATAGAAAAGGAACAGATCGATTATTGAAACCAGGTCTTCGTATTGTTACATGTTTTGTTTGCACTGTTGTTAAGACACTACGTCATTTCTTTGAGCGAAGTTTCAAAGACCTGGATATTGAGAGGTTCTAGTTCTGGTAGTAGGGAGATCGCTATGCTTAGCGGAGCATGAATCCTCGTAAAAGTTAGCGTGACGATGAATTAATGTGGTTTATTCCGGTTATTACGGAAATTATTGGCGCAGGGATGGGGCTGCGGATATCGTACTCTTCAGACTATGTGTTCTTGGATTATACACAATTCGGATCATACAGCTGAGCCTGTACCGAGTTTGAGGGAGATTCAGGAGATTCTCGTCGCTCTGGAAGATAAAGAGCTTTCTTTTATCGGCTCGCGGGAATGGATCGGGAGTTTTGAAGTAAGATCGAAGCTTGATTCCGGTTGAGAACATCTCAGGAGACTATGTCGTTTCTTACAGGTTTGTCTAGTCCTCGACCATCGGTACGACGTTCCAAGCAAGATACTCCACGTGCCGAAAGGCGGAGATTTGATCAAGTTTGCGGATGCCATAAAAAACCACTTTCAACAATTTGGTAGCCCAGTAATGATGGGCGGTGATAGAGACTGTTCCAGCAAAGGAATTATGGGTATACACTACGGCACCAAGGGGACATACCTACTCGTGGTAGACCCACATTTTGTTGGCAGAGTAAAAAACGTTGAACAATTGACCAATCAGTCCTGGGTGAAGTGGCAGGAGTTGGCAGAGTTCGTCGATAGCTCTTTCTACAACCTTTGTTTACCCCAAATGAAATGTAAATTTCTGAAATAATGAATTATAAGATATTGAAGTACCATTCGGTAGCTTTATTTCTACTCCCAGCATCGATGAAGATATTATCTTCAGATCGTTCATTTCTTCTCTGATCAACGATCAGTACATACTCCATTCAATAGAGTATTTCACATTTCAGTGGGGCAGCGTTTCACCTGGGGGCTCAAGTTGAATTACTGTAAGTAAGCTCCCTTCGACTTACTCGCAGTAGTTCAAATTCGGCCACTAGAAGTCATATTGACCCGCATAGTTTCAGTTATAAATGAGATTTTCTAAAACATTTCGTGTGCTTATTTATGTATTTCAATCAAAATGATCTCTTTCCTCTTTCGCGTTGATTCTTAACTATCGTAAGTCTACAATCTCCATGAGAAACGAATTATTCTATAAAGAGACCAATTATCACTACAGACTAACTAATCAGAGTTCAACAGTAGACACACGCCTTGTAATACCCAATGTGAAATGTGCTCTGCAGTTGCTAGGTCCGCTTCGAACACTAGTCCAACACCCATCGCGTTCCGTCTGTTTGAGGTCGTGTAGACTGGAGTTTTCAACGTGTTCTATCATGGAACAATATTAAATCGTTGAAACGAGCGACAAGATATAATTGTCACGTTGTTACTGAAGTATACCTGCAACTTTAGTCGATGGGCTTCGATCGGTATCACAGTCAAAACGGGTAGTTCTTCGATCAGAACTTTGGGATACGAACGTTTTAAACAATGGTTCTCTCTGTCCCAACGAGCACCTTCCAAATACAGCCCTTGGATGTAGCAGCCCTGAAACGCATGTCATCGTGATCGAATACAATCAAGTATTTTAATTGACAGACTGATACGTCATGAGGATGACTAACGTTCGTTCTCACCTGATCAGGTCTCTCCTCGACCTCGGCAGCGTCTTGGAAATTCGAGACTGCGGTGTAAGTGAGCGAGCGATCTAAGGGCCAATTATTTTTTCGACATGCCATTTGCACCAACGCTGCCAAGTACGTTTCCGGAATGTGGAGTCCTGATAGCCAAATTACCACTGGCTCGTTACATCCAGCCTAGAAGATAGAATACGAAGGACGAGAAAACTGACGATTTTTCCGGAGTACAGAAACGCCTTACCCATGTGGTGTACTGCGATATCCTTCTTTCGAAATGATCCATCCATCCCGCGAGATTTTTATTAGTGGCTGGAGCCAATCTCGCCCATTCCGTCGGTAGCAATCCGTTGAACAAAGCAATTGATACACTGTCCAGAATAGCATCCATGCCAATTTCCCCTGCGATAGCCTGGAAGGACGAATGGATTCGGGTTTCGATATCGAGGCGATTTATGGATATTAGGAGTGTGCAAGTGTGGTGATCAGACTCTACCTTTCTGAGCTGAGTGAGTGTTGTCGTCATTGTCCTTATCAGCTTATTGAATCTTTCGAGTTCTTGAAACAATACAATAGCTGTGGGAGTTATAGCCAGACCGAAGTTTCTCTTGACTTTAATCATGTCATATTCCGGTGGTATTTTCACGAGAATATCCTTGGCAACGTTGTCTATGAACTCGTCTCTGCTGATGCCGGTACTACTTTCAGCTGGTAATATGAAAAGTTCGATCTCTTTAATCAACGAACTTTAAATCGAATTTAGTTTTCGCTAACATTTTTTATTCGTTATTATTTGCATGTAGCTCATGATAAAACTTACACATTTTTACCAAGCAGGCTAGAACCCAGATTTCGTAACAATTTTTGATAAAATTACGGTATTACGGATGACTGATATTATCTTACGGTTTTAAATCTGTTAATGTTACCTGTTTGAGGCTGTAGCTCTATTAAATTTCTCCACATGTCTCTTGTGGCTTGTGTAAAGTAACCAATTTCGGCATTAGGATGTAGCCCAAATACTTCCGGTGAATTAACCAGAGGTAATTCTTCTATAAATTCACAATAATGATCTTTATCGCCAGCGGAAGGTATCACATAATCGACTTCGTTGTCTCGGTAAAAGTGAAACGGTTGAAACGTGTCGAATAAGAAGTCTCCAAAGTATTCATCCATATAAATTTTCACTACACGACGGTCGTAATTGTCGATCACTCGGCCCCCGTACATCACCTGGGAAATAACAATGAAATTTTCCATTCTTGAAAATAATACAACTAGTTTTCTTGAGTGAGTGACACAAACCTCTCCCACTAAATATTTCAAACTGTTCCACGGTATTCTGCTCTCCTTTGTGACCAAGGTTTTGCTTAGATAGGTATCAAGTATGATTGTGCACACGTTGAAGTCTGATTCGTTGAAATCGTAATTTATGTTCCAGCCTATTTTGTCGTATTTTCTTCGTTCCTGAAACAAAAACAAATTCGTACATCTGATTGGATATGAATCTGACTTCTGATTTACCTGGACTACAGCGTGGAAGAACGCGAGTACGTAGATGAGATCCTTATAGATATGATGACCGCAGATATCCAGGGCATTTTGATGCATTTTTAAGTACGTGTTTCTCAAGTTTAACTTCAAACCGTTGGGTGGTTCCGTAACGACTGAAATCATAAATTGTGCATCAGATTTCGCAAATCTGGATAAAACTTTTGAATGAGATATGATCGTATCTTCTTAATTCGCCACCTCTTCGATTCTCTTGGTACTTATACCTTTGAGCGATTGTTGTAAAATTCCAATCGGGAAACTCGGTGTCGGGTCGGTAGTCAACCAGAGACGAAAATCTGGATGGGGTTTCTTAATGTTTTCCAAATGCTTTTCCAGGTCTCTCATGAAACCAAGAAGCAAGTGACAATTCTGCAGCATGAGCCACTGTCCTCTTGCCACGGCTGTTGTCAAAAATTCTACTGCACTCTGAAAGCATATTCAACCGTCAATAACGATCGAAGAAATGGGGCGTCATGTTCATAACTGCGCAAATTTAACAGAGATGTAAAAACCTTTTCCTGCCCCTGTCCAAGCGATAAATATCTGAATTTTCCCCCACCGCAACCGTATCTCTCAGCTAATTTCATCAACTCTGATGTAGGATCGGATCCGGGACTTAGGATGAATACGACAGGCATAGAAGCTGTGCTTTGTTCGAATATTCTATCAAAGCTGACATTAGGAGGCGTGATGTACTCCTCTCCCATTATTTCGCTGATGTAATTAATTACTCCTCGAAACACACGATCAACACGAAAGCATCGAATCAGCATCAGCTTTTCAAAGGGCCTCAATGTCGAAGAATATCCACAAGGAAACTCCGTAGACTCTGGATTATCCAGATCGAACCACTGCGGAATTTGAATATGAAAAATTCAGATGACGCGATAATCATCACATGCCTAATTATTCGACTCATTCATCATCGATCTAATGACCTGCTTCCATTCGTCGGTTCCGGTCGTCAGTTGTTTCGGCAAATCGCCAAATACCTCGGGAAAATCTGCAGCTAATTTTAGAATGTCTTCCCAGCTCGAAGGTGCCAGCCATTTAGCTGGATTTGGTAGAGGTGATTTGTCCAAAGAGACGTTACCCTTTATGAAAAAGTCCAGTTCCAGCTGACTGATCTTGTCTATACTTTGCTGAATGCGGGTGGTGATTTGGAAAGAGTACAAAAGCTTGTGTTTTTCGAAAATTCCCACACAACCGTACTCGTAAACGTTCTTTGTCAGCATGATTATGATGTTTTTTAGCCGTTTTACGAGAGTCGGATCTGGGATAGCCCTCTTAAGAGAATAAACGAAGACCTCCAGGTAACTTATCAGTGAATATTGGTACATGGAATTAACGGCTGCCATGTCAGCGAGGACGAAGAACAAGATTGCGCCGCGTTTTGCAACCGGGCGATATCCTTCTCTGAGCTTATTTATATCGATCGTTGTCAATTCGGCCAAAAGTAATTTCGCCATGACTTCACCAGCGCTTGATTTAGTGTTCTCCAATGTCTGGACAAGGTCCATATTGTCCAACATGTTACCCTGATTCGAAGCTATTTCTCGCAACAAACTGTCTTCCAGTTGCTGCAGAAGGTTTTTGTTCTCACTAGTTTCCGCGATCAGGGTTTCACGCTGTTCCTCGATGTCAGGACGCTCGGTTCTGACGACAACCGAAAGCAGCTGATCCTCGAGGCCCTTTGTGGAATCACATTTCTCAATCATTCTCATACTCTGGTCTAGTGCAGAAGGTGCAGAATCTCTCTGTCACTTACCGTCAGCGTCACCATGTAATTGATGACCATCGCTTTAGCGTAAATGGCCGGGTTCAAAACTGGATTTGGAATTTTTGTAGTCAGGTACAATCTGAACTTGGGGTCGTAGTCCACTTCTTTGTCTCCGAGTTCGATGAAGTTTCGCCCTTGTACATCTGACAAAAAAATAAAATTTTCATTCTTCGTAGTATCAATTGAAGAAGTGGAGCTTACTTCTTATGTTTTTCATCAGCACGTTGTCGAGAACCGGATCTATGTAGTCCACATCTTGAAACAGAATCGGAAATCCGTACATGATAGCCATTTCAACTTGTTTAATGAAGTCCGGGTCGTTGAAGGTGACTATTTTCAAATTATTTTTCCCCTCCCTCTTCTTCACCCAATTCAGAGCCTGCTGTTGTGGATCTATGCAAAGTGGAAATCTTGAAGCTCGTGTTGTAAGTATACCGTTCTGAACAGACAGTTCGTCTGGGGGTAGTCCCTGCGAGTTCCAGCTGCAACACACCAAAAAATTAACCAAAATTTTATTCATTCCATTTTTAATTCAAGATGACGTCGTACCTGCTAATTTCGACATCGTTGCTCAACTGCGAGTCTATTTTATAGGGCTGCGTCAGGGGTATTTCTTTTTCTAGTATACTGCTCTGCCAGTCGTTGTAGACCATTTGTATCCTGAACTCGAATGAAAATGGTCCGTTGTATGACAGGAACGCGGCTGACAGGAGACAGTTTCCTATAATTTTTTCCAACTCATCGCGTAAATTTTCCAGGTCTTTTTGCCACCTGGCATTCTCGGAAGATAATCCGCTAATTAGTTTGTCAGCCGCCAACAGACGTCTCTGTAAAATGTCCGTTTCTTCTTGGAGTCGCTGTCTCTCCGTCATCGCAACATCGTACTTTGCGTTTAATTCACCTAATTGTTTTTCTATACGCTCCAATTCTCGCTCCTCTTTCTCCAACGCCTTCCTAGCTCTCTCGGCCTCTGCTTCGAGCATTTGGACTCGGTCGACTTTTGGCTTTACCTGTGAATATTTGATCATAGTTTGCAGATTCCTTAACGAATCATGAAGGGACGTTATTTGCTTGGATCAATACGCAGCGTACGAACCTCTTTGAATACTGCACAGTAGTCTAACACAGCCAAGACAAACTTGTAGAGACCATAACCAGCCTTACTGATCGTTTTCATTTGCTCAAGTTTATTTGATTTCTTCAGGTGCTGCTTAACCAGTTGCTGTTGCTTCGTAGTAATCAAGTCACAATTCATTTCTTGCAACGTTCGCAAGAAACTGGGATCGCTCATCATTCCTTTGGCACCTTTCCAAGAAATCTCTTTCACTCCCCGAATTATCGCAACTGCTTCGCAAACTACTTGCACAGGTTCCGGAGGTGTCGCAAAAGATCTGAATATACGAATTTATGTCATCAGTCAGGAGTTTACAGTTTCATCCTTCAAGATTTCTGAAGTTTTATGAATTTACCTGATTTCAGTTATGTCAGATTTTTCCAAATCGGCCAGCGCCATTCTCGCAGCTTCTAATGCTGGTTGAGCTTCGCTCAAAACTTCCTTCGCCTCGGCCGACTCTTTGGCGATCATCTTATTCTGTTCTTCAATTTCCTCTCTCTTTTCTATGCCCATGTTTTTCTTGACCATTGCGATATCTGTGCTTTCCCCAATGGACGACAATAATTGCTCGCAGTTACGCGTTTGCTCTGCTACTTTTACCCGCTGAACGGCAAGAATAGCATTCAAATCTTTCAAAGTTTCAGAAGCTTCCGCGATCTTGAGAAGTCCTGTGGGTAATTAAAAAAAATGTGGTGATCACAGTGCCGCTAAATATCATACAGAAGTTCTTTACCTCCGGATAAACGATCGCACTGTGCCATAATGTACTCCTTCTTCTCCGCCAATAAATTCAGATAAGTGTTAATAAAGTCCAGGTAATGTTTCGGTGTCACATAGTTTCTTCTTCTTAACTTGGTGAGAAATTCTGCGGTGTATTGTCCGATCGACATGTGGACGTGCACGACATGCTGCACGATCAGATCTCTATAGGCCTCAGGAATTTTCGGGTTCTGAAAATGATGAAAGAGAAAGCCTCTCATCGGACTCTGATCACACGCTCAAACTTACATCCCTAAGAACCACATTCGCCACGGCAAACAAAGCTTGTTCGGGCCACGGGAACAGCCAATCTATGGTCGTGCTGTTTACGAGTCCTGGGTAGCTTCTGCAACGACCTCGAAGAACGTCCCCAGCCGGACTCATGGACAGGGCCAATCTCAAGTTGGCGATACTCGTTGACACGAAATAAGACCAAACGGATTCCCTGGAGGAACAGAGATGGGTTGTCGGTCCGTTTTTGTTGTAAACTGTGGATGGGTATTCACCTGGTGATGCCGTATCCAGCTTCACTAGCTGCATTCCTGCAGGTGTTAACAACCGCGTCTTTTTCTTCATCGGTGAAGAGAGCCGGAACGACTCCTGTCATCAGGATGTTGTTCACGAGTTCTAGGAAACTTTCATCCGCGACGTGTTGAGCGGTGAACAAAAAGACGACTTTTTTATTCTCGACCCCTGCTATGTTGTACATCCTCTTCATGTCGTCTCTGAAGCTCGTCTCGTTGTAACCACGGCTCAATGTGATCTCGAATATCTGGCAACCAGCCGCGAACGAGGCGAGCCGGATTATACTTTGCTTTCCGCTACCTCCGATACCGATAACCAAAACGTGACCACGGTGCATACGCAGAGCTCGATGGACCCGGGTCAGATGCTCCAAGGCGTCGTTGAACAGGACCATGTTTATTGGCATATTTTGGGAGTTGTAGTCTTCGAGAATCTGGAAACGATGAAAGTACGAAACAAATTTGAAGCGATAATGAATAAGATTCTACCTCCATGAAGAGACTGAAGATTGCTTCGTAATCTAGTAAGTCTTCGTAATATCGAGGCTCCTCTTCATTGCAAGCATTTCTGTAGTCTCCAAACAAGAGTGGGTCTCGTAAGGCGTACTCAATCACTTCCGGCTCTTCTTCGAAATTTGAATTGATCTCCGATTCTATGTGGGCCCGCATTAATTCTTGGTCCTTTGAACAGAGACAAAGCGAAAAAAACCTATTTTATCGTGTACCTGTGGAGTTTGAACATCTTATCTTACGGCTGAACTGATTAAACGATCGCAAATAACTCTGTAAAACTCGTTTCTCCAAACTCTAACGAAATGCATCGCAGAGGTGTAGAAATTCGGGTGAGTTAGTAACAAGCCAGAAACGATTCTGGAGAGGTCACGCAAATTGAAGATGTAGTGGAACTTTGATGGTGTGGGAGGTAATTCTACGGTGACCATCTGAAAATGAAAATCATTTCACAAGTTCGAAAAATTTCCGATGTATTTGAATCGCAAGTTCTCACCCTGTAGAGGTTCAACGTGATATCGATCAGCTTATTCCCAGTCGCCTGAACTTCCGCGGGGAATATTTCCAAGTGTCCGTTCAGAATACTCGAATAAATGTGAGTCAAGGTGCTATCGGCTGGGAAAGTGACGTTGTAGACAGAAAACATGGAGATGAATCTCGGGTCAACTTCGTTTCTACCACCGCCAGCTTTTCCCATAGCGGCTAGATAGCCTGAGGAATATCGTCAGTCATGCTTAAGAGAATGAGAACGACTCTTCAGACATGATTGATATGTCCTCAGACTTACATATGTCTCTGAGGACCTTCCAATTGAGATCCTTTCCTCGATCATAGAGGCCACCTCTTTCGAACAGTAATTTAAGCAGAGCGATCGGCTGCTGGGTTCCATAAGTGTCCACCAAAGGCATGTTCATATCGTCGATGAAGATGATGAGCTTTTTTCCTGGTGGAGGACCGTACAAATCCTTCGTACGCTTCTCTACTGCAGATTCAATGATCCTTTGAACGTCCATAGAAGTAGTTCTCGATGAAAAGTTTATCAGTAGTTGATTCTGTTCGAAAGTCAAATTGGAGTGACTACTGGTAATGTTACAAAACGTGAATTCGCTCATCTTTCCGACAGACTTACGAATTTATCACCGTCCAATCCCCTCAGGAAATCCTGAATTATAGCAGTTTTCGAAGTACCAGTCTCCCCGACTAAAACCACAGGTCTTTTCAGACTGTTCATTATCTTGACGAACCAAGTTGTCCGCAGAGTGTCAATCGTTGGGACTAATATCTCACTAAAGTTCTTCTGTCGGACGTGAACGTAATCTGGGACAAGCCATTTCCATGGCTTCCAAATACGATGTTCAATATCCAAAACGTAGTCAAAAAGAGATCGATAAAATATCGGAATGTACCCTGTGGGAAATTGACGTGAAAAGTTAAAAAAAAGTCACGCTAGTTCTAACCATTCTTGATCACTTTTCTGGGCTTACGGCAAGTCGCTGGTTTCTCGTGTGTGTCGTCAGTCAGCATTAGCCCGCATATTTTTTTCATGTAATCGTCGAACACCGGTCTGCAGTCGATGATCAACGAAGCACCGAGCGAGCAGTAACATGATTGGATGTAAATTGCTTCCAGTAGTTCATCCCTGTGAGCCAATTGAACAGCTCTTTCTTCTTCCTCCTCAGCGCTGGAGGATTCGACGGCTGTCTTAGCTCGTTCATCTTCATCTTTCACTGGGTATAGACCATCCACCATGTAGCATAACTGGGTGACCTGAACAGGAAGGGAGAGAATAGAGCACGTAGAAGTATTAGAAATGGTGCAGATAATGTGAAAAAAATTCGTAGACATCTACCATGTTCAGTCCAGTTTGAGGTATGATCATTTTCAATGGAACCACTTGCTGCAGATCCATCATTCCGTCTATTATTAGCCTTAATGATCCGTGGACGTACTTCTCGCACATAGCTGCGAAGAATTCTCGCTCATCTTGGCATCGGGAGTTTATCCACTTATCCATGAATGGTTGATAACCCAAGTTCTTGGGATCGACGTAGACCATTCCAGCTCTCGATACCGTGGCTGGTGACGCGTATTGCAGGTCTCCCACCTGAAAGATAACGTACTTAGTGTAAAAAAATTCAGTACTTTTGTTAATAGTCATCAGATACGTTTCCGGTTAGAAGATAATATCATATGATACCTCAAACAGCAAGGCAGAGTGTTTTTGCAATTTTATTCTCTCCTGATTGGCTAGGGTCAGTATTTTGTTGTCATCCATAACGGAATTCATGTTTTCGATCCAAAGAGCATCCACATCTCCGTCAAACAATATGTATTTTCTCTCGTCTTTATCCGAATCGAGGGGCTTGTTGATTTCTCGAAATATATTGCTGAGCAGACCGTCTGTCCAATCTCGTGTCAGAGGATCTAAGATTCCGTAGAGTTCGATGACTGTGCATGCCTGATAGAAAAAAAAGCAAATGGAAATCGAGGGAAATGTAGAGATGCATTCATGTCAGTTGGTGCGTTTCTGATCTTCATGTTATATCATTTCGAAGCTACCTTTGGATTCAGAATGTATAACTTTGTAGGTTTGTCAAGATACGTTTGTGCGCTGCACAGCGTTTTTATCACAACAGTTTTCCCACCGCCAGTTGGGCCAACTATCATCGTCGAATGCCTAGTCATCATAACTTCGTACATTTGTACAACTTTGTCGATCTGGAAATTGTTAATTACACTCGACGATATTTTGGAAATTTCCGCTATCAAATTTGAGATCAAATACCTGATCTGGTAGAAGAATATATCCATTTTCGACCAGTGACTTTTCAACGGCTTCGTTAAAGTCCGGATATCCAACCCTCGGGCAAGCCAAGCCAGGGAACAAATCTTTGATTAATCCCAAGAACAGGGGGACGTCATCGAATATAAATTTCGGTAAGTTCATGTCTCTCAGTGCTCTCATCAAGACAACATCCTCCGAGAGGTCTTCCGAAGTCCTCTTGAGCTGCCCGGCCATATTTAGCACAGACTTCAAAGCCCTGAGACCAAAATCGTAATGTGTCTGTTTGCTCAGCTGCTCTCTAGCCAGCGTATAGAGAACCGTCATTTTCTTGGCTAGGACTTTGGCGGTCAGAAAACCAGCGGAAAATAATTTGATCAAACAAATCATTTCATTGTCTGGCACGATGCAGACTACAGGCCGAAACAAGGCCTTCACAGATTCTGGAAGCTCAGTTCGTCCAGCGTAACCAGGATTCATGGTGATGAATATCCCAACCTTCGAGTCCATCACAATATCTTGGCCCTCAAACTGAAAAGAAGATCAGAAGCGCCGATTACGATCATAAAACGAACTAGTCGCACGGGCTCACCATAAATTTAGCAACTTTGAGCTGCAAGGCTGATCTGATGGTTTGCAGTTGGGTCGAGATCACGGACAGAACGGAAATATCAATTCTGTTGAATTCATCGAAGCATCCCCATGCCCCACACTGGGCTAGACCGCCCAACGTCTTCCCAATAGCGACGTAGTCCATGCCTTCACCACAATTTGTTACGAAACAGATTAGGCCCAAAGCCTTCGCCAAGTCCTTGGTCGTTTCCGTCTTCCCTGTGCCAGCAGGTCCTGGGAGTAGGACCAAAGTTAGCTGTTTCGAGGTAGAGTACCGATAGCAAACTGACCGCTGAAACTAGTTAGACCGCAGAGCACAAACCTGCGGGGGCCCCGCCGAGCTGCATAGACAAAGCCTGAGTGATTGTCAAGTAGATTCTGTCCGTGAGAGGAGTGACGACCAATCTTCCATTCAGTCCCATGTATTCGTAGCCGTATTCGAAAGTCCCTGTACACTGGTTCACCCACAAATTGTCCAGGTCGTGCACCCAGTAAAATCTGTAGATTTATGAAAACTGAATACGACATGTTGAATGTTGTGATCGATTTGGAAGTGAATATCGTACCGTAATTGACTTTCCCACTCGAACTCCATCGCGTCCATGATACTGTCTCGTACGAAGCTATCTATAATGTCCCGAATGTGCACGTCTATCGTCAAGATCGTGTCTAATTTCTTTCTGTCGTTACTGGTCAGAGTGTCGCCACCCATGAGAGTCACAACTTCATCCAGTTGCCGATTAAGCTGTTGCAAATACTGCAATGCGACCGAATCAGAGTTAGATTCGAATAAGCTAATCTGAACGAGTATTAAAATCCTACCTCTTTCATAGCTCGCTTTTTTCCCATGGCAATTTTTTTGAATACGTTCTCAGTTTCTGCTGTCCACCATATTTGGTTAGCGGCGAGTATCATCATCCCTTGAAAGTCGAGCATCCATTCCGTCCTAGGTCTTCTCACCTGTGAATGTAAAGTCAAAGACAACGGTGGATGATTACTTAATAAAAATGTCTTTGTCTCACCTTTCCGTAATTGAAGATGGCTTTTTTGGTCAAATATCTATTGGATCTTCGCATTTCGGCGAGTGCCAAGACCATCCATTCCTCGATTTTTCCCTCCGCAGCAACCGGAGTTCTAAACTCCATGATTTCACACTCTGCTGATATCAGAGCACTCGCTATCACTCTGTCGCGGTGATCGGGAGTCAGTCTGAATTTATCCAAATTGTCGAACATTTTCCCAACGTGTTCCTGAATCGCTGAAGGATCACTGTTCCCAAGAATACCCAGGAGTTCGTCGTCGCTGATGAAATTGAACCTTGGGAATATCGCGCGTTTGCTATTCAGATATTCTGTCAAAGATTTCTGACACCTTTCCAGACCCAAACTCAGCCCTTCGAACTCCTCCTTGCGACCTGGAACGAAGTTCACCTTGTTAACCAGCGAACATTTCCAAATGCCCTTTTCTCACTGACCTGGAATTGTGCAACACTCGAGAACGTTGAGTCTCTTAGAGGTGTCCATCATGGCTTGCCTGAACGCCTTGTCAATGTCATCGAACTTCCTAGCCTCCTCAGGAAGCTGTAGTCTGATATCACCTCCGACGAATATCCCTTCAAGATAGAGCCACTTTCTTTGCAAGTCTACCCATGCCTCAACAACTTCGGATATTGTTTCCATAGATTTTTCCCATTTTTGTACCATGCCAAGAAAAGGTCCGATGAACTGAGATGCAGACATGCTTTGCAGGTTCATCATGTTGTCTTCGAGAACCAAGGTCAACTCGTCCAATGGACCCAGAATAAATCCACGGTCTTCGTTTCCTACAGTTTACAACGTCATATCAGTGAAACTTTCTCGTAAAATCCGGTGTTCAAACGAGAAGTGGAATGATGCAATAAGGGAGTTGTTTAGCCAAACGTGATTACCAATGTAGTGTCTGACTACAACAAACTCCATTGTTCTCCAAACGTCGACGATCTCCTTCACGCCTCGTTCAATAGCTAATTCCTTGATGGCGTTGGTGACTATTTTTTCAGCGATATCTTGATACTTTGCCAAGTCCATAGCAAACATATTTTCCAGAGTAAATCTGCGAGTATAAGGTTGCAATGTGATTTCTACTCGTAACTCGAAAGAATCTTGTCTAGCTAAATGACTAGTACCTGTCTGGGGCCATGTCGAAGTGTTTACCAGTCTTCTCCATGAGTTCCAACCAATGGCGTTCTCTCATTGCCTCATTTTTCAACTCAACAAAAAGTGGGACAGAATTTTTGAAGCCCTTCATTAGATTCTCAAGAGCCTGACCAACCGTCAGCATTCTGACTGGTCGTGGCATTCTTCTGAACTCTTTCATGAACTGATCCACACCATCGGTCAGTTGGTGGGGATTCAAATTCGCCCACAATGTCTTAGCCCATACGTCACGCATGACTTTTTGAGCTTTGTACAGTTTGTAGATCATCTCCATACCCTCGTAGTCTTTTTTTACGTTGACAAAGCGGGAGTAATCGGCCGGCGGTAGGTCGAAGAGGATTTCCGCATTGACGAGATCGACTCGCTTTGCTTCCATAGCATCAATGAGTTTACCATATTCCTGTAGAGCGATATAACCATTGATTTCAATTTGCTTGTCCTTACCCACGCTTGAACGTTAAACGTTACATTCACTGATGCCTTCTTACGTCCATTTTCTTCATGCCAGTGTCTAAGTCGTTGCCAACACTACCGGGGCCATTTTGTTCAAAGTCGTCTGCGAACTTGATGAATTCGCCCGCAAAATCGCGGATTTCGTCTTTGGTCATTTCGCAGAATCGATCCTTGGTTGTTTCCAGAGTCGTTCCTCTGTAAAGTGCACCAAGGTACAGTGATTCCCATTCTTGTCGAAGTCTGTACGCCATCTCCTCGTCCTCTTCGTTGAACTCTATCTGATGCATCCTCAAGGTTCGGAATCTTTCCTAATTTCGAAACAATGAGTTCGAATCCATGGGTGATTTATATCCTCGTAGATTGCAGATGAAAATATATTTACCTGGTATTCCAAGTATTGCACTTCAGCTTGAACAGACATCTTCTTTATATCAGCAATAGTTTGCATCACAAGCTTGAAACGTTCCAGCCCGTTGATGACTAGCTCAACGTCATTCCGCAGACTGGCCATCTTGTCAGTGAAGTCCTTCATAGACGCCTGAGTATCGGCAATCAAATGATTTCCTAGTATTTGTTTCCACTCTTTTCCATGCTCTCTGATACCCACGCAGAGGGGTTTGATGTTCACACTGGCACAGAAAAATTCAATATAAGGTGATTAAGGATGAAAGTCTTTGCGAGTGTCTCAACCCTGTGATCAGACTGACCGTATGCTGTTGATATCGTAGTAAGGCGTCATCTCATCGACTTCTTCGACGATAGCTCCATAAAATGTGAACTTTTCATCGTATTGCAACAAGGTCGGCTTTTTCGCCGCGAATTTTTCGCACGTTTGGCTTTTGTCGTATCTCCACAAATTACCATACTTCTTCCACTTTTGAACGTAACGATGCAGATCTACAGATAATCTATGCGCAGTCTCTTGGACGGATATTATCAAGTCGTTTACAATCTGGAATTGAATCGCACGAAACGACATCAAGGCACTCTGACAAATGCTGAGAGCAATTTTCTCACCTGAACGGACATTATATCCTCGAAGAAACTGAAGACCACATACTCGTTGGAGTTGATCATTTTGAATGGCCTACATTCGATACAACTGCCGCTCATCCATCTAGGAATTGCTTTGATTCTTTCCAGCAAATCCTTGACATCGTGCAGTATTATGTTGTACACTTCTCCCGCGGACGGTCGTAGGACAACTTCTGAAGTGGACAAAATCGCGTCTACTTGGAAAACAGCAGTTTGCCCGTTCAAAATTTTGTTCAACACTTCGAGATTTCGAATAATGCACCTGGAACAGATTCAGATCAGAACAGAAAACCCGTGCTATCGATATTTCCAAACTCCACGCACGTTATGAAGGATGTGAACAAGTCGTATTCACACTGCTCGTAATAAAGCTGCATGCTCGGTGACCTTCCGGTACTAGTACCGAGCACTAAGCTTTCCATTTTCATAAGCAACGGTCCGATACTATTGTAGCCTTGCAGCATAGAGCAGAATAATTCCGTCCGGACGCTTTCCATTTCCAGAAAGTAAACCTGGAGTTGAATTTTATATTGGAAAAATGGTAAGCTTGGAAGCAGAGTGTTCGAATTTGGCAAAGTAAGGAAGCACTGATACCTTGCAGCCGGGCAAATTGTTTGATCCTTCGATAGGCTGCGTCCTCGACGAGCATAAATTAAAGCGTTCGATATTCTCGGCTATTCGATTATGAAGGTCAAGTTTCAACTGATTCACTTGCTGGACTATAGAAGCAAGGCTCTTTAACAGCTGCTTGCAGCCTTGCGCGTATTCTGCTATCCCCAAAGAATGCCAATTGAATCTGGTCAATCCTGGCTGTATAGCTCGCTCGATGTTCAACAGCGTGTTCTTCAGCATTTGGACCTACGATGGTATCAAGATTTTGTGTAACAGACGCGGAAGGCTGAAAAATCGTCGATGCACTCACGTCTGTCTCGGTCAACTTCTCTATTATGGTGTTGAACTCGTTGATCATTTGCTCAGTGACCTCCATGTCATGTTTCAACCGATCCCTTTGAACCCCAGCATTCCTTATAGCCGCTGGTAATTCGAAGCCTATATTTTCCAGAAGTATTGCCTAAAAGTGTGAGTATCAGGACTGAAGAATCAGAAGACAAGACGGAAATTAATGCTTCTGAATATTCGTTCTATTCTGGTAGCTACCTCTCCGATTATGTCGAATAGTTTGACGTTGAAATTCATGACGAATCTCCAATTGTGATCCACCAGAATTGAGTCTTGCATCACCTCTTTCCAAGTTAAATATGTGCTGCCACCTCCTGACTGCTTCTCATTTATCATCGACAATGATTCCATCGTTATCCCCCGACCCCGCGCAAGTCTTTCAACTTTTAAAGTAACTCCATACAGCCGAGAACCGGAGGGTGCATCTCCGTCTACGCAACAAATTTATTATTGTTCCATTCACAATCTTATAGATTTAGCGAGAAGTAATTTATACTAGTTATAAGTTACCACCGATACTCGGCTTCGAAATTCGTATACTGCTTCGTTGGCTCGATTCTAACGCTCCTTGCTGACGGATTGTGCTTCCGCCCTTGTCATACTTGGGTCGCGTTATCATCGATCCGTGAAATTTCTTACGCACTTGATTGACTACAGGGTCATTTTGTGTTGAAGGGATAAAATTTTCAGCGAATTAAGTTTCTAATTTGGTCATGAGTGATTCGCGACTCACCTACACGTCTCTCGCAGGGCACGACGGTCAAGACACTCTTCTTCAAAGTACTTTCAACAATCGGTTCAGCAGTCTCGATCCATTGGCTGTACCTCGTGTCTTCGAATAGTTTCATCTGCTTTGCGATACTCAAGTATTTTTCGAAAGCTTGAATTTTCAGTTCACTGTTCTTGAGTTCTTTCACGTTTTGAAACTTGAGTACGACTCTTTTCAGACGGTGAAAAAGCTGTCGTTCCCAAAATATTCCACCCCCAACCGGTGGGTGATACCTCAGAAGGGGTGGGTTGCGTTTTCCCCTATTGAATATCTGACCAACCGCTGTGATCTCTTTGGTAAACTGCTGCATGACGACGTCAAACTTTGTAAGTAGTTGGGCTTGAATCGCCTCACGAGTTTTCATATTTTTGAACTTCAAAAGAGCTTCCATAGCGTCTTCAGCCGATATGAGAACGGTGAAGCAATCGTTTATGAAAAATTTGGCCTCATTTTCCAAAGACGAGACCTCATCGTAAAATGAAGTCATCAAAACCTCCCAATTTTCTTTATTGTATTCTCTGTAGAGATCAAAGTCCGCTTGTTGTACCGGAACTACAAGTTTATCTACCCGCTTTATCACCCCGTCTATTTGCTCAGGATTGTTCATTATCGATTTCAATTCCGCGCCGAAAATGTTATAAAAATCCTGCAACACGTTGCAGACCTTGTTCAAGTCTCTACACACGCTGGCAATGTATTCCGTCTCTTTGAACAGCCGTCCCTTGTCAAATTCCCAACGTGCTCCTTTCCCGGACAACTCGATTCTGTCTCTAGTCTTCATGTACGAAATCTTCCATTGCTTCAGCATGTCGTAGGCTTCGTTCGTTTTCCGAAGTACTTGTTGTATCGGCTGCCTGAAGTAGTTGACAAAAGCAAAAAACTGAGCAATCTGCACACAAATTTTCTACTAAATTATTATTACCTGAACAATCTCTTGACCGCTAAATGTTTTGTGACATTTTGGCAGAGCTGCCAAGCAATTCGTTCGAACAAGGGGGACATTTTCTCTTCAGTGCAATAGTACCGAGACAATATCCACATCATCTTCAGTCCTTCCATGAGAAGTGGAATTTGGTCGGTGATCAATTTGAAGTTATCTGATTCCGAGATAGTCTTAGAGTTGAATAGAAATGTGTTTCAATCTGTGAGATAATAGTGAGGGAAATAGGGTGCAATATTCCTCACCTTGAAGTGCCTGATGATAGTGTAGAGGAATTTAACGTTATCCGAAGACTCGTGAAACAGTTTCAACAAGTCCGTTCGATAATAGTTGAACCCGCTGGGAATTTGCGACTTTGCTTTGTTCAGTAATAAAAATATCCGTTTAACAATTCCAGTTTTGAGCTGTTCGACGAGAATCGAAAGCCCGTTCTCCCGGTCGAACCAATAATTGTATTCTGCCATCGGTCCGTTTCCGTTCGGAACTTTGTTTGTGAAGCTGTTCATGACCTGCAGTGTTAAAATGTGACTATCAAGCTCCTCTAATATCGAACATCACCTTCCACTTCGTATGGTTTCAAACTTACCGTCTTTATGTGATTTTCCCAGGATATGACAACATCTTCCAGTTGTATTATGGCCTTGGGATTCGAGCAGAACATCGAGTCAGTTACAGCCGGATCCGTCAAATCGGGTATCTTAGGTATAGGCAGCAGGATATCACCCTCGGTGTGTTCGAGTGTCCTGATTCAATAATTTTACTGGTCAACAAGCACCGACGTAAATGTGGGTTGTGCACGAATACGAACCACTGGACGCTGCTGGTGAGACGTTTCAAAGAGGCAAGGAGCTCTTTCTTGTTGGGCTCTTCCCTCGGTATTTCCTTGGGCCTTGCAATGATGGATGTGGACGTGACGGACGCTGACGACTTTTCAGATCTCAAATCCCCGTCGTAATCGAAGCGAGAACTTCTTTGCGAGGTGATGGCGTCCTGTTCGGACTTTACTTTCGAAATTGCTACAGAAATTTTTCGATAACTTGACGGCTTCGCCGTCATTGCTGCCTGGATGAAAGAGATTATGGAAGTTCAGGATCACTTTTTTGCTGAATTGTCGTCATCGAACAATCCCACGTATCCAAGTTCGCCCAGTTCAGAAATTCCACAATAATAAAGTTGAAAGTTACCGTCGTCTTCATGCTCAGTTCTCGAGTTTTATGTGCGAGGTCTCCGGCCTGAGTATTGGTGCGTTCGATATCTCTGTGCAGTTCCTCGTCCATTTCTTGCGGTGATGGAGCCATCGGTTCGCGAAATTGTTTCTCCACAAGTGGCGTAAAGACCTATTCAATGCAACAGGAATAGTACACACCCTTTTGCTTTACCATTCATTGTGCATAAACTGTGAATCACTCACGTAGACCAGAAGTTTGTCTAAGCTGGCCAGATATCTACCGTTCATCGAACCGACCACCATGTAGTCAGGCATCTCAGCCACGCACTCAGCAATGCTATCAAAGGCTGGTACCGCGTCCTCGACGCTTCTCATGAAGTAAATTATGTTCTTATCGTGAAGCTCGACGTTGTTTCCATCAAGATGACCGAATATCAAGTGAATCTCTGGGATCCGAACGGTCTTTTCTACCATTTTCTACAATCATTGCGAATGTTCGAGAAATAATTCGAAGTACATTCTAAGGTGCCATCGAATGTTTGAACAAAATTTGAGATTAATTTTCTACTTCGGTTGAGGCTCATTTACCTTGGTCATGACGTACTTGTCTTCTTCGCCAGGCGGTGGAACGAATTGTGAAGATTCCACTGAGAGGAAAACGTGAAATCAATCGACGATGATCATTGATTTGAAATTGAAACGTGATATTATATAAGAGTTGATTTAGTGAAATATCAAACAGGTTTACTGACACGATGATTTGCTTTTTACGTCGTCCTTAGGTCCGCTATCAGCGGTAACTTCCGCCGATTTTGATTTATCCAATGATCCTGTTTTGCTAGTGTCGTCGTTGTGGACGCTGCTTGTCGACTGATCAAAACCCGTCACAGCAGAATCGGCCAGACTCATTCCAGTGCTACCGTTGTCTTCTATCTTTGTATCGGACTTTGAGCGCAGCTTTCGCTTCTTGAGCTTCTTGTCTTTGGACGCTTTCTTTTCTCCAGGCTTCTCATCGTCCTGGCCTTTATCTGTCTTGGCTACGGAACGAGATGATGATAAATAGTTTGAATTGATGATTCGAACCGAGAGCAGACTTATTACTATACTACTATGGTTCTGTTTGTAGATAATTATTCCTACGTCTTAGCTTATGACTCACCAGAGGTTGTTTCATTTGCGCGGACCTGTCAAGAATATATTCAACACAAACACATCATTATGCATTAGAACCTAAATTAAACCGACGAATCGTAGATGTGCGCGATTATGAAAATTCACTTAGTTAGCATGCTTGTGAGAGGCGTGAAATTAGAACAATTGGTTTCAATACTTTTCTAATACTTGTGAAACTACGAAGACGGTGCCATGGAGAAACATCATGCTAAATTCGTTAACACATCATAAAAAATACACTTTACCAGGCGCACTTTTCGTCAAGCGTTGGGGTTTCATTCGCGAGCTGAAGACCGTAATCGCGGAAATCTTTGAGCGATGGCCTGTTCTCGAGATAAAAAAAATATCCCTTACATTTAATTATGCGATGTTTTCTGTGTTGTTTGGCGATCGGCAAATATTTGAGTGTCATTAAAATAAGGGGCTTAAATTTAAGTGGTACGACGTATCTTACTTTCTTCCCATACAGTTATTTCTTCTTGAATAATCTTCTCCTGGTAAGTCTTGTAGAAGAAGATCACCTTTTTATCCAGATCCATGATTCCGTATAAATTGGTCATCAAAAACGTCAGTAATTGATCCTCAAAGAACCTGTCGTTTTTCTGCCGTGGAGAAATACAATAAAAGTTGTTTTTTTTTTTCACGTGTCAACTCGGTGTATAGAAATTCAGATCGCATAATATCCCACTTACGTTTATGAGCATATCGAACAAAGGGCCTCCGTCTTTCAGGCCGAGAAACTTGCAGAGTTTATCACGCATCCAGTAAAGTCTACAAAAAAGGGGTTCTGAGTCCTTCCTAATTTTTTAATAATACCAGTAGGGAAAATTCTATCCATTTGGAACCAGAATCCAAGGAAGTTCGAAAACTTCGAGGCCACTATTCACCTATAATCCATGATTTGCGAAATCGACTTCGCCTCATTTTCTATCATTACGGAAGATGCGTTCATCGAGAGGGTGGCCTTTGGTGGCTCATGCTCCGCAATGGCATCCATTCTCCAACTTGTTCGAATGCTACCGTGTCTTCTTAATGATTAATCGAGCTGCACTTTGCAAAAGATTCAACGACAATTTGCTATTCGTCTTAAAAACTAAATCGTAGCTATTGGCGTGGAGCATGCTCAGAACTCCCCGGACATACACCGTCCTGAAACATGGAAAACCATGCCCACATTACATGTCGGAGTGCCAAAAATTATTACCAGGTTAATTTCATAAAATTTCATGAGGTTTTTTTTTTTCGATAATCCCGAATTATTGTGCAACATTCACATAATGCAGAGTATCGCACTCACCTTAATACTTATATTATCTCCTCAGCTTCAAGTCGACTGAATTATATAATATAAATTCCCATTTATATGTAGACTGAAATGAAATCGTGGAATCTTTCACCACGCTGGAAGCGTAGTCGAAACTCCACTAGCTTTGCGTTGCTATGGAGAATTAACAAGTAAGGGGTGGGATACTGTGAATGCTGTTAACTTATACACACATGACTCATGTGCTACACTGATATACATATATACTAACATCAGTGCTCATGGGCCATTAAACGATTAAGCATATCGATGAAGCTTGCTTCGATATAAGTCGACTGGAGTCCACACTATAAAAAATGAGATCAGACTCGACCCCTTTCTACGTTCGAAGGTAAATGAAGATTTGGAATAATTCTTGATCAGAAGCTCTATCTATTAGTAAGACACAGATTATGTAGACCTGAGAGACAAGGAGCAAGGAGGTGAATATTTTTTATACAAAAATTTATTTGTAAAGTAGATTAATCGTATAAAAAGAACATTACAATACACACTCATATAATATTATGTACACTTTTCCACTCAGTATCATGAATTACGAGAGAATAGGAATGAGTACGCTATGCCATCTGTACCTCGGTAGTCTCATTTTTTGATTTTTCATTCTCCCTCGATTCTCTGTTTGAAGCTACAAAATCATACCAAGGATCCACTGGGTGATTGTCGTTTAGAAGTCCTTTGAGAACCGCGTCCACGTATTCTTGACGTCCTGTATCAGAATCTAACGAAAAGCTCAATGATGGTAAGAATTCTGTTTCTACGAATGTCCTGGCGGGTTCAGGCATCGTGCTTGTAGTCGTGGTTACGATCGTAGACGTTTCCGGTGGCGCGGGACTAGTAGATTCCTTCAATTCCTTCACGACATCCTCATTTCTCACCCGATATTTCTCCAGATCAACGAACTGCTGTTTATCGGCATAATCTATGCTTCGAGAAGCTTGCGACCGAGCAGAATGACCTTGCGAGACACCGTAGTTGAACAACGGCTGCCCGAAATTTTTGGTCAGCTGCTGCAAGATCTGCTCTTTGACAAGTGGAGTATTCTCAGCCTTCTTGGGTATAACAGAATTGGCGAGTGACTCGAAGGAACTGTTTATGTCCTCGGTTTTCGGTTTCAAGAGATTCGCACGATTTCGTATCTCTTCATCTCGTAATTCGCTGGCCCATTGAGTCGCGTTCTTTGTGGGGAGGTCAAAGGATTCCAGATTCAAACTATTCTGCTTTGCCGCATCCGGACCGTCGCCAAAGAACGAGGAAGGTTGTGGAATATTACCCCGAGTTTTGCTGGTGGTCAGGCTAACACCGGTGTCTCGATTGATTGATGTCTGCTGCGCGCTTTGTTGCCCGCCCGAACTAGTCCTGCTATCGAACAATGTTGAGAGAGTTGGAGCCTGGCTCGGTGCAATATTCGCTAGAGAAGTTGGCTCGGAAGTTGGCGGCACATCTTCGACAAGAGTGTCTTCGGGGTCCTCGGATCTGACGATTTCGTAACCCGCCAGATGATCGAATCCTAGCTGCCCATCAGCATTATGTTGTGCAAGAAGTGTGTTGATGAAATCTGGAGTTGGATTGAAATCCTCATCGCCATTGAGAGTGACGGTGATTTGATAAGGCGAATCATCGTTGTTCAACGATGCCTGAATTTGGCTAAAACCTGCTGGAAAACCGGGTGGTAAGCCGCCTGATCCAATGGACTGCAAGTGTGCATCTCTCAAAGGGTTGGGGCTAACTTCGGATTCTATTACACTTGCTGCGCTCGGGGGATACTGTGCAATATACGGTCCTTGAGAGTAACTGATTCCTCCGGAGGGAGAGTCTGTAGGTTGCGGTGTTTCCGGGTAGTACAGTTGAGGTTGCACAAACTGTGTGTTTGGATCGTCAGAAATCATAACGCTCTGTCGTGTTGGACTCAATGATTCTGAACGAGGACGCAGAGTAGACGAAATTCCAGTGGAAGCAGGTAACGGAGTCGGATTCGGATGTCGAAGGCCTCCTCTTATTGTGAACCGCAAGTCGACGTTCTGTTCCGGCCCATTAACTTGTGGACTGGATTTTTCACTATCCGTACTCGGCGAGATCGAAGATTGCTCGAACAAATTGTAGTTGTCGTGACTCGAATCTGCGCCGAGTGAGGCGAGCGTTGAACTAGTCTCTTCATTTGCAAGATTTTGTCTCGTCACGTTGTGGCTGATAGAATTGGGATATTGACTATCGATTTTTGGTGGATGCAAACCCAAAGCTATATTGTCATCTTCAATCACAGACGACTGTTGAAAATCGTCTATTGGAAAATGAGAAATATCTCCCGAGATCCGAACCCTGACCTGTTCGACGTCACTTTCTGAAGAGCCAACGTCTGAAGAGTGCTCATCACTTGTAGTTGACGGAATAGTTTCTGGTGTAGAATGGGATGTCCCTGTGGGTCCACAGTCTGGAACGTCTATTCCGTATCCCGAAGATCCAAGATTTTCCACATGTGGCGTTGGACTGATTGTTGCTGTTTCTGAATGGTAGGCGGGAATATTAACAGTCGGTGATGTTGCGAATGAGTACAAATAGTCTGGTTGTGGCGTAGTTGATGTTGGGAAAATGTTGATTGGCAACGGTTGATATTGACCAGTGTATGTGAAGAAAGTTTGTTCGGTTGTGCTGGATACCCAGTTGGAAGGGTTTCTATTGTTAAAATTTGTGTCAACCGAACCGAGGGATGATGGAGGTAGAAGTTTCAGGGAAGGTCTGTTCGACTCGTATGAGGTTTTCGTGTGATAAAAAATATTCGATGGATTCACACCTGGCCTCCCGATGTATTCCAGAATTTGAGGGATCACAGGCGCCATCGTGGTCGGTACATGGGATTCGTCTTTCCCAACGATCTGGTTCGGAGGTACTGTCCCAGAAGATGTTCCAAATTGTGAATCCTGAGGGATCGAAGGTGGTGTTCCGGGAGGCACTTTAGGAGGCTGCTTTCGAACAGGGACGTCCGGTCGATTGGCCCCTGGTGTCCCAGCAGATTCTGGTATTAGCGGAATGTGCATTCTCGGTGGTACGACGGAGGTGTCCTCATCATTGACCATTGATTGAGGGATCAGCGGTGGTATACTCGACGGTAGCTCGAACGGATGTGTTTTGTCAGAAATATCCGAAGTATCTGGTGTTTCAGGAATCAGAGGCGATATTCTTGTTGGTGTATTGTCATCATTGATCGTATCTGTAGACTGGGACACTAATGGTGGCGAAGGTCGTGAAGTTTGGGGAATCAATGGTGGTATCCCCGACGGTAGCTCGAACGGATATGTTTTGTCAGAAATATCTGGTGCATCCGTTGCCGGCGTATCAGTAGGTTGTGGTATTTGGGGAATGAGCGGCGGTATTCTTGCCGGTACATTGTCATCATCGATCGTACCCGAAGACTCTGTCTGCGATGGTGGTGGAGTCCGCGGAGTTGGGGGAAGCAATGGTGGTATTCTCGAAGGTAACTCAAAAGGATACCTGTCATCTGGTGAATTTATCGCCAGCGTATCGATAGGTTTCGGTGTTTGAGGAATCAAAGGCGGTATTCTTGTTGACACGTTCCCACTATCCATCGTACCTGGTGACAAATTGCTCGGTGCTGGAGGCCTCGAGGTTTGAGAAATCAATGGTGGTATATTCGAAGGTAATTCGTAAGGGTATGTTACATCAGAATTGTCTGGCACATCCGTTATCGGTGTGTCGGTAGATTGTGGTACTTCGGGAATCAGTGGCGGTATTCTTGACGGTATATCGCCATCATCGATCGTACCTGAAAACGATGGCGGTAGAGGTCGCGGCGTGGGTGGAATCAAGAGTGGTATCCTCGAAGATGATTCGAAAGTACTCGTTCCATCATTGCCATTTGGAAGACTTGTCACTGGGGTATCGGTAGATTGTGGTACGGGAGGAATCAGAGGCGGTATTCTTGTTGGTATATCGCCATCATCGATCGTGCCTGAAAACGATGGCGGTAGAGGTCGCGGCGTGGGTGGAATCAAGAGTGGTATCCTCGAAGATGATTCGAAAGTACTTGTTCCATCATTGCCATTCGGAAGACTTGTCACTGGGGTATCGGTAGATTCTGGCACTGGAGGAATCAGAGGCGGTATTCTTGTTGGTATATCGCCATCATCGATCGTACCTGAAAACGATGGCGGTAGAGGTCGCGGCGTGGGTGGAATCAAGAGTGGTATCCTCGAAGATGATTCGAAAGTTTGTATTGAATCAGGAATGTCTGTAAAAATCGGGTTCTCCGTTCGACCAGGTTGTGCGGCTTCAGGAATCAGAGGCGGTATTATTCTAGGTGGTGTATCAAAGGCACTCGAATCGTTGACCATACTCGAAGGCTGTGGAGCAGGTGGCGTTGCGTTTACCGTAGGCTGCAGGATCGAAGGTGGCATTAACGGTGATTCTAAAGTAAAGTTTCGATCAGTTGTATCTGAAATATTTACCCCCGAAGCACCAACGGATCCGGGTATTTGAGAAATGATAGGCGTTGTTCTCGGCGGTACAGTCGAGCCGTTTCCATCGGTCTCCATTGAATCGGGAGTATCCGTCGCAATTGACCCCTGCATCTCATCAGGTCGCGCAATGTCAGAGATCAGAGGTGGTATTGTTCCGGGCGATGCATCAGAGGTGCTTTCATCACCAGCCATAATCGGAGGCTGTGGACCAGATCGTGTTTCGTTTTGAGAAGGTTGGATGATCGGAGGTGGTATGAATGATCCGAAAGTAAAATTTCTATCTGGTATGTTTGAGATATTTACCCCCGATGCACCAACGGATCCTGGTATCTGAGAAATTATGGGCGTGGTTCTGGATGGTACCGTCGTGGCATTTTCATCCATCTCACTGAAATCCGATTCCCCTGACGATGCTGGACGCTGCGTAGTTTCAGGGGTCGGAGGAGTTGTCCGCGAAGATTCGAAAGTTTGCGTTTGATCGGGAATACCCGATAAATCCAATCCTGATGTCCCAATTGATTGTGGAATATCGGAGATTACGGGTGGCCTTCTGCGAGCCGGGGGAAAGACATCTTCATCATCGATCGCTCCCACGGACGATGCCGAGGATGATGAGACTGGAGACGCAGTTTCAAGAACACCCGAGAAATTCAGCCCCAATGTCCCAGTAGACTGTGGAATATCGGAGATCATGGGTGGCCTTCTGCGAGGCGGAGGAAAGACATCTTCACCGCCGGTCGCTCCTAAGGACGACGAGACTGGAGGTGGTGCGGTTTCGGGTATCAAAGGTGCTATTATGGTGGAAGAATCAGCTGGATTCATTCTAGACGACACACCCGCAGAATCTAGCATTGATGATCCTACTGGTGGTGGAGTTTCAGGCATCATTGACGAAGTCTTCATAAAGGAATCGTAAGTGAATAGCTGATCACCAATGTCAGTTGCAGGCTTCCCCGGTTCTCCTTCTGGTCGTGGGATCTGGACGATTAAGGGTGGTACATTTCGCTGCGAATTTGAAAAATCAAAGTTCTTTTGATTTTCCAATCTCTTCGCCTCTCTGGGACTGTCTACTGAAACACCGCTAACAGCTTCGGTTTCTTGTCGGCTCAGTCTGCTGTCCACCGTCAACTGGTCGGTATAAAAGTGCCGGTAACCCTTTTGTTGATCAGGTTCATTTGAATTCGCGGTCTGTGACCTAGTCCCAAACTTGGCTTCCGTATTCCCTCGATTACCCTCGGAGCGCGCAGCGTCGGCGTTTGCACCCTTGATCAACCTTTCACCATAACTTTGAACTATCCCAATACTCTCTTCCGGCTGAATGATTTCCGCGAAGTTTCCTTGATACTGGCCATCGTATGGGGCAGTCTCATACACCTGACCTGATTGTTGATTTGGTTTCAGTTGCAGCGAATACCCCACTGAATCCTGATCGTATTCATCGTAAGAAATGGTTGAAGGTTGGTACGCAGTTGGTACCGTAGGTGAATACAGTCTTCTGGTCGTAGTTGTGACGGTTGGAACAGTCGGAGCGTACGATGACGGTCGGTACGAATTTCTGAAGCCGTTTTCGTTGAACTGATAAGCGCCTTGGATGATGTTTCCCAATGCGAATGGTCGTAGTGTTGGACTTTCCTGGACATTGTCGTTCGGATATTTCTGGACAAAAACTACCGGAGAATCCTTAGCTCGATTGTTCACTCTCGAGCCAAACCCTTCAAAATTTCCTTCATAGCCCTTGGGTCTGAGGTTGACATTGATAACGTTCTGGGCAGGCTGAGCGTTTCCATTGACACCAGCTCCGCCTCGTCCAGATCCTGAATCCTCAAAACCTCGAGTTTCCTGGGTATAAAAATGATTATACTTTCGGACATCTTCGTCACGCGATTTTCCGAAGGCTCCTCTGACATCGAATTTCTCACGGTCAGTTCCTCTGAATCCGATATTCATCGTCTGCGGTGGACTCACTTCAATCTGTGGATCGGTCTTTATAACGTTGGGTTTCGGTGGTTGCATCATGGCGAATGCCTTGCGTACCATTTCGCTGGTGTCTTTAAACGATTCCTGTCGCATGGTGTAGCTTTCAGTCGTTTCACAGTCAACTTGGTTCCACCAATCACAGGTGAGTAATTTTTGTGAAAAAATCGATCCGACTGGGCAGATGAACGAAGAAACGACGACGTCGCTGCACACGTGAAAGGCCTGACACCCGGCCTCCTCGTCGGCATAGTAACCTGAGGAAAAAAATGATTAAATCAATCTACGGAACTGCGGACTTTGATTGCTGTCAATTTATACTTGAGTGCGTTTTTTATGTCGTGAGTTTATCTTACCCAACCCACTTCTCCAATGCCCCGATGACCAGTAATTGCGATTAATAGTTTTCCTGCGTTCAATTTTAGAAGTTATGTGTCGATTGAATCGCAGATTCTTAGTGTATGGGATGCTGCTAGAATTACGCAACGCGAGACGTACTAGTTTCTACTTTGTGGGCCACCGCGGTAAGGCTGTGGTGAAACTACGAACATATTTCCAGCTTGATCATCCGAATGTGACCGCGGTTTCAACTTGTGCTTGCAAAATTACTGCCGCGTCGAAAATTGTCGATCTTGAACAAATCGTTTTGCAATACAAAACTACAATTTTCACAAGCAATCCTATTACGGTATTCATAGGTGCCTGAAGATGGTTCTCAATGACGTTCTTACCGAATCAAAAATTCTTAATTTTTCATTTTATTGGTTTACTGAACTCTAGCGAAAGGGACCTACGCAACTAATTTGCAGTCAAACTCGCAAGGTATAAATGCGCCGATGTTCTGGTGGACGGAAAAAAGTCAGAAGGAGACAAGTCTGAGCGGGTTTACTTTCGAATTGCACAATAGAATTTCGCGGGGTCACGTCACACATCTGCAGTAAAAAAGAATCTATAAAATTGACTTTGGGACCCAATCAAAAGCTTATACAATGCAATATAACTTTCACAACTTTTGAGAAGGAATAGCATTTAAATGTTGGTTAATAAAATTGCTCCTATACGTATGAAACTCTCCGTTTCCCTGCGAAAAATTTCATAATTAAAAAAAAAAAAGTGTCGTCATTACATAATACTTTCGGCAATGCATCAACCAATGATGAGAAAATACAGGTGTCGCTAACAACTCAGAAACCCGTTCTTCTTTCTCATTCTCTGTAGAATAAAAATCGTGAATCTTCGCGTGAATCATGTGGATAATTATAACCAAAAGTTTCCCGTGACTGTGCCTGATGCCGCTGTGCATAACGAAATCAATCTTGTTCTCCTTCTTTCAGACTTTTCAAGACCTCGAGTTTATTTTCACCTTTACGACGTAGCCTGGAATGGGTGGCTTCCTCATATCGCATATCACCACTCGGCATCGATAATTCTGCCATTTTCTTTGCTTACTCAATAGGTCATAGAATCTACTAAGATACAAATTCCAGGAGTGGTCCTCGCGATCACTCGAACAAACGTGAGATCTCCAGAAGTTGTAGTACAATATGAGCCGATTACGGGTTCAAGAACACCTTTCACCCGTCGGATGCTGCTGGTTAACAATAATAATTACCCTGGGCTCGGTTCTCGCAAGAGAATCTGGTTTTGGGAACTGCGGTATACACCGGATAATCGGCTCCTGGTTCTCCTGGAACATTTCCTCTGATATCTGCGAATCCTGATTCGACATTACTGCCGTCGTAGTGATCCTCCAAGTGGCGATAGTGGTCGTAAGATCCATCTTCGTCCGGGTCGAAGTACTTGCTGCAAAGTAGTATAGCTCGTAGGTAATTCGCCCTTGTCAGCTTGTCACATCGATCGCACGTATATCGATCAATGATTTCGTAACAGTTACCTTCCTCTACTTCCATCGACTGCTCTTCGAAAATGGTATCTATTTTTCAATTCATCCACGTCTTGCGGTCTCGGTCGTTCTATGCACAGAACAGCTGTCGCAAGACCTGGAAAATAGCGATTCGATTGACAGTTCTAGACGAAAGTTCCAGTCTGAGTGGCTATAAAAATTCGATAACACCTTCGTTCGTTCTCGCGCTAATTAAAAACTGTGACCAAACGATGAGATGAGGTAAGAGGCGTTGGAACACGATCCTCGTAACCCATGAATGTATTGATTAACCGATCAACAAATGACTTATTGTGCAATATATTCTGTTAATAATTATACAGCGATCATCCCGTGGCGTTAGTTTGTAATACTCCATCTGCAGCCTGCAGGTAATTATGCGTCTCTTGACACACGCAATTTTTTGCATCAACACCAGGTGAACGTGGCACGGTTCCACCTCCTGGCAATCCGCAGTAAAAGCGGTTCAGAATGGGTCGAATCCAGGAGCCGAACAAAGCCGGAATATATTAAAATTTGTGTTGTGTACGGTGTTCGATATGTTCTTCGAAGATCAGGATCGCATATATCAATACATAAATCAGACAAGGTGCAAAAAAAAAGGGGAATCTTTCGAATAACTGTTACTTTCGCTAGCTGAAAATAATTCATACTAAGCGGTGTACTAATAGGATATCGCTATCGCTAGCTTTTGTGAGCTTCGAAGACGGTCAGGATTTCAAAGTCATGATAACAGCCGGAGGTATGCGATCAGCGAAAACATCCTCCTTTCGGCGATAAGAAAAAAGAAAGCTTCGATCTATGCAGTTTGCAAATTGCTAACGAAATCATGCTAAGTGGTGAAATTTTTAAGCGCTAAAACTATGTCGATTGACAAATCTAAAACTTGAGATGATCCGTGGCGGGTTTTTTTTTCAACGAAAAGATAATTAGCTCACCAATTAGGATGATTTATTTGCACGATTTTCAGCCCATTGCTTGCTTCATAAGGACTTCGCTCTTTTTTAATTACATCACCGGTTTTAATTGAATGAAACAGGGAGTTGAATGAACGGCACAGTCGAGTATTTTATTTTTTTTTCATCGATAAAGATTCTCGGAGTTACATACACATGCAGTTTGACGTAACTTTCTTACGATAAAATGATGTATGAAGAACTCGAAAATATTATCCTGCATGATTGTTTATTGTACTTTCACATTTTGACATTTTGGTACATCACATAAAATGGTCATCAGCATGCGATTCCCCGGAAGATTATTTCTGCCGATAAAAAAACAATCGGCGAAATCTAGTAATTGAATTCATATGCACTGTAACGAACTACTCACATTAACGATTTGCAAAGTTTTTCACACCTCGATCTACGATATCTGAATAGAAAATTTTGAAAACGATAATTATATATATTGTTGCGAAGGCTGAAACTCCGCTTTTCTCTGGGTCTCTCACAACGCAGTAAATGTGAGTCAAGAAACGCCAATCTCCAAACCAAATATCTTTCAATATTCTCAATATATTCTGTAAACGTGTCTACTCTTTAAAGTCTGGGACCAGACTGCGTTTACAATAATAATTCTTATGCTCTTCTCTTAATAACAAATTATCAGCTGTTTACCCAGCCCACTAAAAACTCCGGCTGTCAAAGTGACAGCAAACATCTGATCATTAAATTCTAACGGGAGTCCCCGTAACAATATATACACTGTAGTAAAAATCTTCTCAATGAAATCTCCTCAATGACTCACAAGATTTATTTCCTTCGAACTTAATTTCATCTTATCGTTTAATTAACCCGAGGCCACAGGTCGCGCTGAATGCAGATTCGTAACGAAGATCAAGATAGAGCTACGCGACCTTGAGAAAGAGACGTTGATGATTTCGGCGGTAAAAATTAAACGCCTGTACCCGTGAATGAATATAAATATTTTTCATTTGTTCAGCTACTTCGTAATATGAGCTAATAATTTCCTGTTAACTCGTATTTTGATTTCGAAAAAAAGTCACCAGCTGAGAACGAACACCAGATTCCCAAATTTGAACACTGTATTAAAGTAAACCGAATCAATCCACTTACACAGATAACGTAGAGTAAGCCACATGTTGTCCCCGAAACTCACATGAGGAACGGTACTAAAGTATTTGGCAGCCCGCCTGTTGGGGAGTCTGCAACGCACTGTTTCTGAATCTGATCCGAAGACTTGCTCATTCTCGTTTGTCCAGGACCTCGGACGGGGGATCGAGTAAGGATGAGAGAGTATACTACTGGACGCCCTGACGCCCATCGATCGCCACGACGGATATTTATCGTTTACGTAGTCACTCGACTCCAAATACTGTTTGCTCTCGTATCGTGGGCGACCTCTCGGACACCAGGGAAAATAATAGCCTACCTTCTTCCGGTTGCGTAATTAATTATCAAAGCCCACTACGAGATCAGGGAAATTGAGGATTCAAAGTATCAGCAGCTGAAATCGAATCATTCAATCCTCAAAAATGAGCACGCTTTGTTGGAATTTTGACCAAATTTCACTTTTTGACGATTTCGTTTTAATAGCGACATGGGATTCTTGCATAAACATACCATTCGAAGAACCTCTGACTTTATGGATATAATTACATGTCTCATAGCATGGGAAACATATACTTCTTCTTACTTCTATCACTTTTTCAATAATTTGTGAAAAAAAATTTAACAATTGGACGTGTTGTTAAAAACTCTGATGGAATTGTTACAGCAAATCAAAAAGTATCGTTTATGTAATCGTGGAGCAATCATTTATCCGGCACCACCCGAATTGTTGTTGAGAATCATTCAAATATTCGCAATAAATTTGAGAGCGGAGAGCAAACTGGTATCTGCGCAGCACAAAAAAAGGAGAGAGAGAAACAAAAAAAAAAAATCAAACTTTGTGACATACATTCGAGTTAATCCAACCCAACCTGAGGCACTCAAAGGCCGAACGGCAACGTTCGAGCGCATCGTCGAAGATTATGACGCGGTTACGCGACTCGGTCGAGTAGGTATAATTTAACTTTCGATTATATAAGTTCGATGACATTGCCTCAGTTCTCAGCCTCGCGTTTTCGGACCAGCCTATAATCTTACGTAACGAACTGGTTTTGGTTTGGTGGAATCGAAAAAGAAATTAAGTTACACTTTGTCTTCAATTTTTCAAATCCCACACCCAGGTATTCACGATTTGACGCGGTCTACAGACGATAAACGCCAATTTCAGTTTTAAAAAACAAATTATATTGCAGTCAAGTCTCACGCCTTGTATAAAGTCTGATTGTGAGATGGGGCATCATTAGCGCCCTTGGATAACATACATGCACAGAAAATAGGATTTTAGAGCGTATGAATCTTTTCTTCTCCTTCTTCTTCTTGTTATCCTTCTCCTTCTTCTTCTTCTTCTTCTTCTTCTTCTTCTTCTTCTGCTTCTACTTATTCTTGTTCTCCTTCTTTTTCTTATTCTCCTCCTTCTTATTCGCCTTCTTGTTCTTCTTGTTCTTCTCCTTCTTTTTCTTCTCCTTCTTCTTGATCTCCTTCTTGTTCTCCTTGTTTTCCTTCGTGTTCTTCTCGTTCTTTTTGTTCTTTTCCTTCTTGTTGTTGTTCTTCTTCTGGTTCTACTCTTTCTTGTTCTCCTTCTTATTGTTCTTCTTCTTCCGGTCCTACTCTTTCTTGTTTTCCTTCTTCTTGTTCTTCTTGTTCACCCTCTTCGTCTTCTTGTTCTTCTTCTTCGTCTTCCTCATTGCAGGCTATATCCCCTGTGTGCCTGGGCACGAGGTAAGTCCACGGTATATTGGCTGTATCCCGTGATGAGGGGTATACACAGTTGCAATAAACGCCTTCATGTGAGCATTGAACCCCGCTAGATAGCGCTGACGGTCATATACGTTCAAACATTTCACGCATACTCGTACCGTGCACGTATGTTATCCAATAAGCGTGTAAGCGGGTTGCGGCGCGAGTTAGGATCTTATCATTGTGAGCGGGGGAGATGGAATTCCATATCATTACCTGCAGGTCGTGGTTGAACTGCCCGGAAGAGATCATAAAAAATACCGTAGGTGTTTCTGAATTCGTGACGAATTTATCATCTAAACTATGATGGAAATTCCCTTGGAATTATTTTCCGACCCGATTTATTGTTTCAATTTTCAATTCTCATGGAAGCTCGTTTCAAGATTGTAACTTGTAAGAAGTTATTAATTATCAAAGTGTCTAATAATTACGAGATCGGTCAACGATCTGTCATAGCAATACCACAAGTCAGAAATCTATCAAAACAAACGTTTTCAATGGGATTAGGATTCTTTCGATGTTCAACCGATCCTGTATCCCTTCCTCGCATGATTGCCTCGGAGTGTATAATGACTATAATTTTATTGTTCGGTTGAGACCTTCGAGCGTGCCCTTTGGAGAGACGCGTTGCCCGAGGGTCGGGGCAATGAGAAAAGAATCGGTTGTGGAAGGAAAAAATGATACGTTCGACAAGGACGTCTTCTTGCGTTTTCAATTACTCCGAATGCACAGCGAAGTAAAGAGTCGTTCCTTTCACGTTCACCGGTTGCTGGAGTCATCCGTCGAGTCCTGACCCCACGAAAAGCGGTCACTATATGTTACATTCTCCCAGAGGTGGACATGGCGCTGGTAAAGATGAAATAATATGATGACACTCTGTCCATCCTTTCCCCGATGACCACATAGCATAGAGACGTCGACGCTTAAGGTGCTATCGTAAAAAGTCAAATTTGCAAATATACGACTTCTTTAAATTAATTTTATAGAGTCAGGTGTCTTCCGGACTTATTTAACTCCTCTGACCTGTTGCGAAACGTGTCTGAAGGAGTTTTTACTTGACTTCACCAAAAATTGCTACATTATTCGATGAAGTATAGAAAGGATACGGAGTGTCGACTCTATAAAGTTTACGATCTGAAATCCCAGGTGAATAGTTGATTTATTTGTTACATTATTGACTTCAGTCTGCAGGATGTTTCCAGAGCCGGCGATATCTGAGCAGACCAAGGATAACTTACTACACTTCCTGGACCACCTGTTTCATAACTTTCTATAAACTGCCAATTCCTTCAAGATACCAAGACTCAGTTCTTTCGACTGTTAATTGAATAATTTAGCGCTACATCTTTTTTGGGAGTCTCTACGCCAGGTCTTATCTTCTTGGGGAATAATTGAAGGTATTTGCTTCGATGAACACTTGTCATAAAGATTCTTCGATGCGGAAGGGCAACTGAATTATTTTCCGAATTTCCTGTAGTTGATTTGATCGGCGACTTCTTCAGCCACATCCGCGATCAGATCCGAAATTTTATTGGAAATCGGCGAAATTGACCGCGAAGGGAACGTCGAACGCCCAAAGTAATTTTGGCGACCATAATTCCGTACCATATTCAGGTAAATTAATCTGCAAACAGTTACAAGCGATTATTGGGTAGACTGAGAAGAAATACTCTTCAATCATCAACACTCACGGGGCTTGAAGTCTGGTCATCATTTCCCGATTTCGGTTTCCGAGATAATCTGGATACCGGAGGGTCTGTGACCTACAATCAGGTCCTTGCGGTGTTGGTAAGACAATTTGCACGAGAATATTATGGGCCTGAGGATCATTTTTTCCTTTGCTATTGTTTAATTCGCCCGAGTTTATCGTTTTCTGATGCGACTGCTTCTTCTTAACGACGGTCTTGTTCCGTTCATTAAACCCCGGCGAGAACGACCGTCTGACTTGCTGACTGATTAGTCTTGGTGCATTTGCAGACTCTCGTTGAAGTTTTGCAAGTGCCTCCGGGTCGTTCAAGATCCTCGTGTATTTCTCTATCAATCTTTGATTCCTTATTTTTTCCCGCTCCATTCTTTCCCTGAGAATATAATCAGCGGAAACATGACCCGTGAGAATAAAAGCGCTTCGACTATCGACTCACTTGTCCGCTTCTTGTTTGACCTTGTCCCCGAAAAGCCTGCCAAGAGATCCAATGATCTTACCGTCCACCATCGCGTCCAAAAATCTTCGGCCGTTAGAGCCATGACCCTTGATCGGTGAATGTTCAATCAAATCACTAGAATGGTAACGATTTGTTTCTGTTTCTGTTTCCGTTTTTTCTAGCCCTAATTATAAAACAAAACTAGAATCAGGTATTTTTCCAGAACTTCGGATGATGATTTTTTAATCAAAGTCTCACCAAATGCGGAGCAGAATCCAAGCGCCAAGAGCAGAAGGTACAACCAATCAGTCATGGCTATTGCGATTACGGAAGACTGGATGAATATTTGTGATCTGAAAATTCTATTCCACTCGTTCTAAAAACGTGTTTGGGAGGCGTCTGAATATGAAAAGAATTCACATGGCTCTTGGAAAGTGTAGTATTTTACACAAATACTGGCTTCATAAATCATCGTATCGAATTCGTTTCACATTGGGTTTAATTTGTACCGCACTTGGTCAATGCGAAACGCCGCTCCAATTTCATGAAATACCGACCAAATTAGGTACAGAAGTGGTTATAAATAAATGGTTTCGCGACTGAACCGATAAAAATAATCAATTCGATTGTCAGCCGTGGAGGTTCCGTTCTATGCACGGTATAACAAACGCAATTTGTACTTATCGCGTTTGGAAGCGATCAGACCCCTGTACTAATCGGTACGATAACAGATTCAAACCAATTCCTGGGAATGAATTCAGTCGATATTATTCTCTAAAAAATTGTGGAACGATATGTAACGTGCAAAAAAGAACGAAAACATTTTTGCTAAAAAAATTGCCTTCTAAAATTTTTCGTAGGGGTTAATTGGCTCTGAATTTTTCTTTTTAGTACATCCTAAGTTACGCATGACACCGTCAGTTCTGCAATCCGATTGAAAAGTTCAGGCGTGACTCAAGGTAAATATAATCTGTCGTTTTAGGAGTGAATTTATTGAACTGAAAAACTTTCTTTGATAAAATACTTTATAAAACCGGGAGGCAGTCGATGTGTCGATACCTCTGTCGAAATCTTACCTCCGCTGTGTTAAAGATCGGTAATCATTTTATAAACCTTGTATAATTACAATTTTTGAAAATCCATATTGATTAATATATTCAGGAGTAACGATGGAAAAATGCTGCGTTCTACTTGACCGCTCAAACAATACTGTAAACTTTTACCTTCCGATTGCTTCGAACATTATTCAATTCAAGATTACACAGGGCATAGTTTCAATCTCGATGTTTATTCAAACTTCATATAATATATGCATGCAAAAGTTTGGGCAATCGATATCGGCTGCATCTGGCGAGTAAAATATTTCAGTCCGGTGAATATTTCGCTTCGTACATCCAAAATCACGTCAACATACCCGTGTTTTTTAATGTACGTAATTTTGCAAAAAGAAATCCAAGAACGTTAAGATTTTTTTAAAGTTCCCCAACCGCAATATAACGAATCCCGAAGGACACTTTTCTCTTGTTCTCTGACGAAGGTGAAAAGTATGCTTGTTATTCAACCAGTGAGTTGGATTTTACCTGTTCAACTTGAACCTGTTGTCTGACAGAACCTTGGAACCTTCTCCTTGGTCGCATAGTTCAATCTGATGGTTCGGTATAAATTTTTTGCACTTTTTGCATTGCCGAGGTCGTTTTGCAGACAAAGCAGCACTCGCCGGATTATCAATTGCGGAAAAATGATAGCAAACCTTCGTTCTATCGAATGAATCCCATTCATTAATGATCAAGTTCTGGTAAAACCATGTTGCGATGTAACTTACGACTCGTGACTATAACTTCTTTATTGCGACAGACTTCAACACACTTTAGCACAATTTTCTTGCTTTGTTCATGTACACCAATAATTTTCGACAAAATCGATTCGTTATCCCACGATCACTGGACCCCTGAATTTCACCCTGTGGGGTTGCTGCCTGGGCCTGGGCCTGGGCCTAGGCCTCCCGTTGCCTTCAAAAAAAAGATGACATTAGGGGTGCGAAAGAGTCGAAGAAGAAGTCTGCAACAATAATATTAAAACTTATCGCTCAATTTGTACTAAATATAAGATCGAATAAGTGCGCGCGATTTTTTTCAATAGCGCTAGCTTGCATTTGAATATAATATGTCTGAATTATAAATTTACTATTCATTGTTCCAAGTCCGCTCACGCCAGTGGCGAAGAGGTCTGTAAAAGCTGCCAATAATTCTGTTGCATCGGATAATCCGAAGTCATCTTCGTCTTCGTCTTCGTCTTCGTCTTCGTCTTCGTCGTCGTCTTCGTCTCTTCGAGACAAAAATCTTCTGGAATCTGTAAGGACAGATGGATAAATAAAAAATCGCACGCATTCAGACGATGTTTTATATCGCAACAAATAAATCGGCATATCGATACCACAACACGATTTCAAGTATTACTTACTATGATTCCTCTTTAGCTGTTTCTTCGGGTGGGCTTTGATCTGTTTATGATGCTTGCTAAAAACGATGTGTTCTTTCAGCGCTTTGGGAGGAGTTTGAACTACTTGTCGTTGAAAGCTTCCTTCCAACCCTCCTTGCACCCCGATTGGAACCGACTGTGAATTTACTGAGCAATCTAAAAATCAATAAACTCCCTGAGTTCGAAAACAGTTGATTTCTTTCAGTGATAAAATGATCGGTGAATTCGTGGTATCGAAATTACCGCTTTGCGAAAGTTTTCCGTCCGGCGATATGGAGTAAGGGCAAGTTAATACATGTCGATATCCTCCTTCATACCCTTGCACTTTTCCGATCGGAATCAGTTTCACCTCGCAATCTAAAAATCGAAGAAACAAGCCGATCAAATGTATTCCCCAAATTCCAAAACAGCTGACCTGTTTCAGTCATAAAGTGATCGGTTAATTCGTGGTGTTGAGATTACCGCTTGGCGAAACTGGTTGTCCGTCCAGCGAGCTGGAGGGAGGACAGACTAGTTGTTGATAGTAACCTCCTTCATACCCTTGGATCGTCCCGATTGGAACTAGGTGTGATTTCAATGCGAAGTCTGAAAATCGAGGGAATTAGCCGCGGCTTAATTAATTCCCCTCATTCCGGAGCAGTTGGTGTGCTTCATCCGTAAAATGATCGGTCAATTCTCAGACTGCACAGAGCTCAAAGTCGAATGGACGTCGAATGTCCCACTTTTTGACGTCTGAATCTTGTGTTACCTCCTGAAGACGTCTTTTGGACGTCAGAAAGTGGGACAACTTTGAGTTCTAGTGCTGTCTGGGATGGTGGTAGGTATTGAGATTACCATTTCGCTGATATTCTTGTCCCTCCTGATTTGTTGTGGTAAAATATTCAGTGGCGGTATCCCGATTCCCGAAATCCGTGTATTCGATTTCTCCACCTCCACCGGATAGGGGAATCTGAGCCAGTGGCATGCCGAAGAGTTCAAATTCAGCCTTCTCATCGCTGGGCAACTCTTCTCCGTAAACATTAGTTTCCTTCTTGTTGGAGTACTTGATCTTACCCAGTGGAATCCCGAAGAAGTCGTACCCATTCTCGAACTCTTGGATATCCACAGTGGACCCATCTTCCTTTTGTTCTTTCTTGTTCGTTGAAGAAACCTGCCCCAGTGGCGATCCAAAATACTCAAGTCCAGCAGTAAGCGTCTGGCCGTTTCCCGATTCGTCTGTGTCCTTCTTTACGAAGGCGTCCGGACCCAATCCGAGGAACGCAAGCTCAGAGATCTTGTATTTGTCGTTGTTGGGCTGCTTGTCATGTGACAGGAGCAAAAATCTTCTCGAATCTAGGAACGCAAACGTCTAACTATCATCTCGCTTCAAGTCACTCGGTGTCTGATAATTATCTGATTTCATTTCACCACTCACCACTGCCATCGCTCCCAGAAGGTGGAATCATATCCTCATTCAATTGGCGAGGTGGCTCTTCTGAAATGACGCTAGTTTCACTCCAGGCTTATAAATTTCACCGCAATTGTAACGTAAGGAGATGAAAAATAATCGACGACTTACCATCTTGCGTCTGGTATGCATACTGTGGCGCATTCGCTCCTATGAACAATCGACCGATTTTTATTGAATATTGAAATTACGAAAAAAAATTGAATGTTTAATTGATTCTAGTAGATAAATATTCAATTACGTTTATAAAAGAAAATGATCATGCATGAAACTATTTACTAGAATCGAGTGAATTTGACTCGATCGTAACTTGAGGCAACGAAATCTTCAGCAGAGAAGCGTAAAATTTATTTAAAAATTACGTTAGTTGAATGATGAAGAAGCTCAAAGCTGGAAACTTACCGTCCTCATGTGGATAATACAGCTGTCTCTGTGGAGGACCATCTAAATTTGAAGAATATTAAAGGTTTTAGTTGAACAAAGAAAAGAACGACGGTCACTTTTAATCAAGATGATTGCGTTGAATGATAAAGAAGCTCAAGCTTGAAACTTACCATCCCCATACGGAGAATACAGCTGCCTCTGTGCAGGACCATCTGAATGTAAAGAATATTAGGGGTTTAGTTGGTTAAACAAAGAAAAGAATCAGTCATTTTCAATCAAGATGATTGTGTTGAATGATAAAGAAGCTCAAGCATGAAACTTACCATCCCCATATGGAGAATGCAGCTGCCTCCGTGGAGGACCATCTGAATGTAAAGAATATTAGAGGTTTAGTCAGTTCAACAAAGAAAGGAATCACAGTCACTTTTGATCAATATAATCGAATCGATAAAGAAGCTCAAAGTTTGCAACTTACCGTCACTATATGGAGAATGCAGCTGCCTCCGTGGAGGACCATCTAAATTTGAAGAATATTAAAGGTTTTAGTTTAACACAGAAAAGAATCACGGTCACTTTTAATCAAGGGCCGAATCCGCATGGATTCACCCAGATTTTCCAGCCATGTTTTTTGTGGAGGCTGAAACTTTTTTAGGGGTTCTTTGGCCTATTTTAAGAGACCCGTGTCCGAGGGATTTGCCCGCAAATTTTTTCAAGGACGGTATTTATTAATTTTAAATTTGGCGATAAAATCAGTCTTTTTAAAACGAATTTCAGAAAAACTGCTGTAAAATTGAGCTAAATGGACTGGTTTTAACGATTTTTTTTTCAAAATGTTCAGAATTTCCTCACCTTCAGGTCGCACCTATAGTTTTTGATCTTATTGCGATGCAAGTCCACAATTTTGAAAAAACTGAAACGACTCAAAAATTTTCAAGTCAAAATATCTCAAAACACCACATCTTTTTTCCCTCGTTTTTTTATATGTTTTTGTACATGAACAGTACTAACTTCTCCCAAAGCGGAATCCCCCAGTACTTTTTTTCATTACATTTTAACATTTTATAAATATGAACCACGAATTTTAATTAACCACAACCCACTACCAGAGTCACAAATTCGTGAGAGTGTATACCTATATGATTATGAAGAAAAAGTTCAAGAAACATGAAAAATAATTGTGGTTTTTATTGAAACATTAACGTATCTTAAATGTTTATTTTGAAACGTTTTTCGTTCAACTAGGACTCTGGTAGTGGGTTGTGGTTAATTAAAATTCGCGTTTCATGTTTATAAAATGTTAAAATGTAATGTAGGTATCACAGCTATGAATTGTGAAGCGTATTCAGTATTCAAACTCGATACAACACGTGAAAACGGCGAAAAACGCCAAAAAAAATTCTTATTTTCGAAAATCGGCTACATCTTGCGTTTAAAAAAAGTACTGGGGATGCCGCTTTGGGAGAAATTAGTACTGTTCATGTACAAAAATATATTAAAAAAATGAGGGAAAAAAAGATGTGATGTTTTGAGATAATTTGACTTGAAAATTTTCGAATATTTCAGTTTTTTCAAAATTGTGAGCTCGCATCGCAATAAAATCAAAAACTATAGGTGCGACCTGAAAATTGAGGAAATTCTGCACATTTTGAAAAAAAAAAATCGTCAAAATCAGTCCATTTGGCTCAATTTTACAGCAGTTTTTCTGAAATTCGTTTTAAAAAGACTGATTTTATCGCCAAATTCAAAATTAATAAATACCGTCCTTAAAAAAAATTTTCGGGCAAAACCCTCGGACACGGGTCTCGTAAAATAGGCCAAAGAACCACTAAAAAAAGTTTCAGCCTCCACAAAAAACATGGCTGGAAAATCTGGGTGAATCCACGCGGATTCGGCCCAAGATGATAAAGAAGCTCAAGCTTGAAACTTACCATCCCCATACGGAGAATACAGCTGCCTCTGTGCAGGACCATCTGAATGTAAAGAATATTAGGGGTTTAGTTGGTTAAACAAAGAAAAGAATCAGTCATTTTCAATCAAGATGATTGTGTTGAATGATAAAGAAGCTCAAGCATGAAACTTACCATCCCCATATGGAGAATGCAGCTGCCTCTGTGGAGGACCATCTGAATGTAAAGAATATTAGAGGTTTAGTTAGTTAAACAAAGAAAAGAATCACAGTCACTTTTAATCAATATAATTCTATCGATAAAGAAGCTCAAAGTTTGCAACTTACCACCCCCATATGGAGAATGCAGCTGCCTACGTGGAAGACCATCTAAATGCGAAGAATATTGAAGATTTAATTAAACAGAGAAAAGAATCACAGTCACTTTTAATCAATATAATCGTGTTGAATGATAAAGAAGCTCAAAGCTTGCAGCTTACCACCCCCATATGGAGAATGCAGCTGCCTACGTGGAAGACTATCTAAATGCGAAGAATATTAAAGGTTTTAGTCAAACAATGAAAAGAATCACAGTCACTTTCAGTCAAGATAATCGTGTATGGATTCTGTAATAAACAACTGTGGATAAATGTGAGATCAATTATGGATCTTATCGATGAATCATCGCCCATCGGATGTGATAATTATTTTGAAATATATATTCAACATTCACAAACTCGCATTAAAAAAACTCACTGGCTTGGCAAAACCCGATGAAAACTAAAAGTGGGAGCAGACATTGTTCGTTGAACATTTTCCACGGTGTAAAGAAAATAGTTTCTAGTAGGTAATAATTTACACTGGAGACCAGGCATGTGGTTTGTTGAATTTATATGCGTACAACAAAACGCTATATCTACACGGGTAAATTTCATACAATACGGACCGATACAATACCTGCAACTTTAATTACAATTTCTACGTCCCGAGTTATTACTTGCGTTATAACTCGTATGCTCGCAGTGACACCGCTCTCCCACTACGTTTTCAAGACATCACTTCTTCCCGATATCGTTCAGATGGTTGTTAAGAAGTCTCCGAGACTCCTTTTCCCCTGTCTAACACCGTACCTATTACTTTCCGATAGCACGAACGTCCAATTGTTTACAATCGGTTACAGACACACTGTACGATTTTTTCTAGACTAGACGGACAGATATATTCGTCGATATTTCAATTTTCGATTCGTCCGGCAGAAGCGTGAAATGGAACTTCGATATTTGATTGATTCTGATTACTTTTACGAATCGAAATACCGAAATTGTAGAAGAACAAATTTCGTCAATCGGTTTGTTCCATCTTTACAGCCTGTATTTAATCGAGGGTTTGATTGCTTTTGAGAGTTGGGAGCATGACGTTCCATCGATTATCGTTACTTCAAGATCGTTGTTCACCCGGAGAATAGTGCCTTATTCATCTCAGATTCTATAAAAATTAACGAGCTTCTCGGTTCGAATCGATTACGCGAAAACAAATACCGCTATAAACTCGTTCAAAGCCATCGCTATAAGTACTCCGGCATAAAAAATACGATTTTCGACCGACTTCGAGGCCCGATACGCCACAAGTCGCCTGCAGATCGTCATAATCTCAAAGGCCCCGTCCAATAAACGAAATAACAACATTCAAAGAGAAACCAGAGTCCGAAAATTCCCGCCTTAAATTTCCCATGATGCACCACGTGCGCATAGGGTCTGCGCGATCTCGAAATCCGCTGCGTCACCTGGCGACGATCGACTCAACCAACACGTTTGATCTGTCAGTTAGAGACGTTGGAGTGTCAGCAAGGTTATGCGATGTTGATACGGGGCGTCACGACGCTGATTAGTAGTTTTATCTCCGAAGCTACGTGATGGCAGGATATTCGGGTCTGTAAATCATAGAGAAAAATGAAATTCAACGAGAAAGAACTCGCCGAGGCTAGCAGCGGACCCGCCGATCTTGAAGGACGGCTCAACCACAAACGGGCACACAAGTCAGGTTAGTCGAACGAAAAGCGTCGCGAATCAATTTCAAACACCTCGAATCTCTAAACGTCCACGAATCGAGGATCCATAAACAATTACAGCGCGAAAAAAAGGCCACGTAGCCTCAAAGATGCTGCGAAAATGTTTTCCTCGTGGGAAAAGAAAGACACTTTCCTTCTCGTCGTAACTTTTAGCCGATATTTTTTATCCTCCAGGCTTCAAGGAAAAATGGTTCAAGCTGAAATCGAACCTGCTATTCTACTTCAGTATCAACGACCTGGGACAGATCGACTCGAAGCAACCGTCCGGAGTAATAGTTCTAGAAAACTGCAGTATTAACTTAGACACAACCACCGATGGCGCTTTCGTCTTCAGCGTATCGTTCAGGGACGATCACGAGAAGAGACACGTCTTCAGCGCCCAGTCCGAGTCCAAAGTCGAGCAGTGGGTTTCGATACTGAAACAATCTAGTTACGAATACTGGCGATCGAGGCTGATAATCCTCCAGGAGAGACTGTGCAACAAAACTGGGAAAGATCCGCTGCTGATGTACCCGAGAAATCAGGGCGTAGTGAGAGACCAGGCCTGGGAAAATGTTCCGAGCTTCAAATCTCACGTTAGGCATATTAAATCTACGGTAGTAAGTTCGTCAGGGATTAATACGATCGGCAGGGAAGTTAATCTGATCGAATTTTGAAAAATTTTCTTCTCGACCTTCTCGATGTTCTGACTGATTAGAGAAGACGAATTTAACGTCAGCTACTGTTTATAGGTATTAGACGCACTGGGAGATTGTTTATTTTTATCATAGTTAAGGGCAGTAGCGCTCGAGTATCGTAGTATTACCACTATTATTTTACGTTGTTATTTGTAAAGGTATAACGAAAATTATAGCCGAATATTTTTACTACTATATTTACAATTGTATAAAAACAAACGAAACGAATATGCAGAGCTTTGCTTCTGTTGCTCAACCGATACCAGCGTTTGATTATTGTTAAGATTTTAGATATCGATTAGTTGTGCAAAGGAAAGAAAGTTATTATCGCGTATTCCATTGTCTCTGTTTTCTGATAAACATTTGAAAATTTCCAATTGCTTATCAAGTCTACAAAAACGGTATAAATTCACTCCGAAAACTAAATTCAAAGCTGATATTGGGTTCAGATTTAGGTACAAGATGTTTTTAACTATCAGAAGCAGACAATTTTCTCTTTAAGAATAAAAAAAAAACGATGTAGACAACAAGAAATTAAAATGAAACATATTTTTAACCGAGAACTAGGCAATGGCTTCAATACGCTTAGAAAATATGAAAGGAAAAAAGTCAATCCTGTCCTCGCTCCGCCTGGTTCATAGTTTTAGCCCTTGAATAATCCCGATACCAAATACTCGTTGATTTATTTATTTTATCGCTATTTAATAAATGTATGTACTGTTGTACCAACTACATTGGACACTATACTCATAAAAAAAGCCTGTAATAATTTAAGATAATTATCGTATTTATTTATAAGCAATTAAAAATGTAACAGTAAAACAAGTTGATTTAGTTCTAGTCGTAGGTTCTTTTTTTTTTTTAATAGATCTTAAATGTAATTGTAGCGTGTATGCAACACCGTTTAATGTACCATTGTACAAAGAAGAAATATTGACCTGATTGAAATGAACAAACAATTAATTAAAAAGTAGAAGTGATGCTATTGATAAGAATATATTAATGAACACGAATTTATACACTGTGAACAATTCTTATATACATATAAACATGATAATAAATTGATTTATGCATAATCTGCAGTATTACAAGTAGGTCATTTGAAATAAGCGATTTATTTTCACCCAACCTTTTACCGGGTTATCGTGCAGTTAATTCTTTTTTTTTCTTTTTTACTGGCAATTAAATTTCATCCACGTATCGCCCTAGTCGATGTTATTGTATGGTTATTACGTAGTAAAATCTATCCATCTTTTTCATCCAAGGACGTTCTAAAGTTTGTTTAGTAACAACGATGCATCGAATATTGGGTGCATCTTATTTCATATTTATTAAACAGAAATAAATGTACTGTCAATTGAAAAAAAAGGGCTTCAACCGATTTAGAAAATGGGTAATTTCAAAATGAACAGGAGTAATGAGGAATAGTATAAAGTAGAGCACGTGGCAAGCGCCTGAAACCTGCAACCCACATGGCGCGCATGCTTTGTGTGAGTAAATAAATATGTTCGTTATCGTGCTCGGATGTTGATTAACCCGAGGCTGAAGAGTGTGAGGATTAAAAATTGGATCGCGTGTTACAAATATACATCCGGTGATGAAGAAGAATTTGAATTGCGAATTCTTAGAATTAATGATAAGAACAAAAGTGACCCGTGACCGATGTTATTGCGATGTTGATAACCGTAAGAGGACAAAAAGTGTATATTCGCAGTTGGGCCGCCACGACAGTGGCTCTTACTAGTTATTTGCGCGTAATGTAAATAAACAAAACACATGTGCACATAAGTTATCTACATGCGCACGTATCGCGAAGTTTTCTTTATCAATCGAGACTGCAATTCTTTCGATAATTTGACTCCGCGCGTGGTTTAAGTGGACTAGACACGATAAATACGATACGATAATTACGAGGACGGTTCACTGTACAGACTGCTGACCACGACGTACTGACCTATGCCATAACTTATGAAACAATATCGGATACCACAATTTGGTGCTGCGTATAGACAGAACGGAGTGAGGTAAAAAAATGAAATCAACACAAGTTAAAATAGTTACTTTTTCACTTTATTTAGTTATTTATATTCATACGATTGAGTGAATTAGAAATCTGCTTAATTTGCATGTGAGCTTAATACTAACATGGACAAAGATAAGGAGTATTCATTGAGGAGTAAAAGTAAGGATTAGGGGTAGAGGGGCGGGATTATTATTTCAGTTAGCGAGTCGACGGAGTTTCTGCCTCGCATAATTTTATCCCAAAAAATAAAAAAAAATTATGACGCGTCTCATCGAACGTGTAATGTACCCACTTGTATAACTCTTTCGTTTCAAATTCAAATCGTTGAATAAAGATGATTCCGAATGACGCGTGTCGGTGCATAGAACTAACTTGTTTATGCTTCGGGTTCAAAGTGCAGTAAAACCAAGGATCTTTTTTTTATACCATGTTTGTTAATAATTGTTTGCTATTACAAGTAATTCATACCCTAGGAGGTAACGCAAACTAAATCATACAATGTTCAGATTGATTATCAATAAAACCATTTGACGAGAATTACATTCATTATAAATTCGTCTCGTCAATAATCCTGGGAATTAGTTGGTGCCCGTTTGAAGAGCGGACCGAATACTTGTGTCTCATGAGCGCGAGACTGTTCACGCTTCTCTTTGTCGTGTTGGAATATTTATTCAGGACGTCGTAGTGTATCTGAATTAATCAGATACAGGCAACCGACAGAACACTACACGGCAGATTGATAAGTCGAATAGTCGATATGGACGAGAACCGGAAGACCCGCGGATATTCGATAAAAGGTGGGAATTCGATTATCGTCGCTTCCAGCGATCAGGCGTTGGCCTCGTTCATCTCTGTAATTACCCTCAATCTGAACGATTTAACTGCAGTTTATTAATTCCTCAATTCGAAACCACGTCACGACCGATTGCCCGGTCTTACGTCACGGGTAATTCAAACTAACGAATCTGTTAAGCGTATTGAATGTGAACACGAGTGTATAACATTCGAAGAGTATCCAGAAATAATCGTGCCAATACTAACTCGCTAAAATAGTCTACCGATCCACAGACCGAAACGGTACTAAAATAAAAGGTCGAGCCCACCGCGTGCGTCCCTCTCTCTTTTCCCTTTCCCCATCTCGACGTTCTAGCAGACAACATACGTCACCGAACAGGCGATTCTTTACGACGTCACGGTGGCATTCACCGGTGCCCATCGCACACGTGGTTCACACCGCGTTCGATAAAGTATCGCAATCCGGTGTGCTACGAATGAGGATAGCGTCTAAAGGCGAAGGGGGCGAACGCTCGAGATCGAGACGCGGAGCATCTCGGTGGTTTTTCGATAGGTGTAAACTGAAAAGGGCGAGCCAACTGGCAGAGAGCGGTGTGAAAGGGAGCTTAGGGCCCTCTAGCAACGGTAGCTCACGGTTCTACAGTTCCTAGAGTCCGCGATACTCAGAGAACCCGGTGCGCGCGCCGGTGGCGCGATTCGGTGCGTCACACCAGTTCCTCCCGTGTCGCCCGGGCGAGTGAGACGTGCATTGTACGGGGCGGGCCTATATGCGACCACCATTCCTATAATTTTTGTGTGTAAACCGACCTCGCGCGATATCCGAGATACGCGTAGTAACGTTCGGTGGCTGAGAGAGGCGGCCCACCGGGCATCACCTGATATACCTGTTAGATATATCCGTGGCGTGAGCGGCGACAGTGACTCCGACTCGGTCGAATGTTCCGCGTGTGATTTTACAAACTATTATTTATCCTCTGTTTACGCCGACACCGGGAACACCGGAGGGTGGCTGTAACAGTGCGTGCTTTAGTTATAGGGGTTGTGAGATGGGGTGGAGCGGTGCTTTCAGGTTCGCAGCATCCGCGGCTCCGTTTGTTGTTGCTATAATAGCCAGTCTCACGATCGTCCAAGGTTTTTCTACAGACAGTAAGTTGAAACCTCGTTATTCGTCACCTGTCACCTTTATTCTCTACGTATTTTCGTCTTTATTGAGTAAAGAATATCGCCTAATCAGTTCCGCGTACTTCATACGTGATTTTTTTCATTTAAATTTACCGCTCATCGTACTTCAGTCGGTCTAGGGTAGACAAATACGCGGACCGTGTCGATAACCGCACTATTCTTGTGTCTAATTTATTCGACGTTACTTATCTTCGATGTGTTATCATTGATTTATTTAGATTTTTTTCCCCAACACCGCGGCCTCTGTGGCTTTGATACAACCGTTCGCCTACCTAGCAAGCAAGCACTCTGTTTATTGACGTCTCATCGCGCGCGTTGCGTGAAATTTTTCGAAAGTATTTCTCCACTGCGGCGTCTATGCTTTATATGTACTGACATTGTCAACATTTCCACGCGTCGTTAATATTATCGGTATCATTAAAGCCGTGTCCGTAATCATTCTCGACAACCCATCTACTCGGTATCAATGATGGTTATTGAACGATTAATGGTACTGGATAGATCGGAGTTCTTATACACAGAAATACATTTCGCTGAAAAATTGCACCAAGATTATTGTATGTGTCATACTGTGACGACGCTGTATCAGCAAATCGAAAAGAAGGCGCCCTTTCTTTTTCTCCTCTTTCCCTTTCACACTTATTCTCCGAATCTAGTTATCGATCATACGAGGAACGTGTGAGGTCGAAGCTGTGCATAGAACAAGCGATTTTAGGCTGACCTTGACGTTCAGAACTCGAATTTACCGAGTTTGCACACACACACTCGTTTAGAGTTCGGGAAATATTGTTATTCGTTTGAATTTCATGAATGTTTCAACAGGATGTATGACGAGTTTTGAATTTTCTACTGCAACATTGAATCTGGAATTTGAAAAAATTGAATAATAAATCGATGTATATTCAATGAACATGGAGATTGGCATTATTTATTATTATTCTCGTTTGTCCAGCTCAGGAACAAGTTTCGGGTAATTGACCGCATTTTAATAGTGGCCACCGGTCAGGGAATCCGAAGAATGGTCGGGGAATTTTATGGCGATACAAATTACAGGCAGAATAAAAGATCCTCAGCGATTTTTTGTGAATCAATGGAAATAGTAACGAAACTTATCTGAATTATATATAATAAAAAAGTATTCTTAAAAATTAGTTTCTTTCGACATTGATTTAGATCATTATTTATTACATGCTGGATAACCGATAATTCAGTCAGCGAAAAAATTACAATTTGATCAGTAAAATTCGTGGATTTGTTTTTTTACCTTTAATATAGTAACCACGATGATTTTTTTTTTTCTATCACGACGTCGTATCGTATTGGCAAACTGTTTTGAAAATTGTACGGAAATAAGAACGCCCACTGTGTATGTATATGATACGTATGAATATTCAGTATTTACGTAAATAAACAAACTTCTACCTCTACGCATTTGGCGAGCACCGAAGTAACAACCCACACGCGATTCGTAGTCACGTTTGGATAGTATATGTATTGTTTTGTCGCGTCGAATGATCTCAAATGATAACCGCTCAATCGTTGTTTGCAGCCCGAAGACGATCGTCCGCGATTTTTCAAACGTTGATATTGCCGTCATTCAAGTATTGAGGATTTTCTCAATAAACGATAGATTGACCACTAGGAATCTGGGGAGCATATTTGAATTTCGAGTTTCGAGAATTATACTTTGAATTGAATGAATTATTCTGAATTATTTCAACCCAAGAATTGACGTGTCACTCGAATCTCGAGTTATTTCCCCCTCGGATGGGGGTAAAAAATGGTAAAAAATAGCGTTACGTAATACTTGAATGACGCCTTTGATTAATTAATCGAGGATACTGATCAATTCTCGCGACGATAAATGGACACTACTCTTCAAACCACTCAAGAGAGATGGAGAATTTATGTCGAACGCACCGGGGCTGCTCCGCGCGTGGTTTCATTCATTCCTCTTATCTTGTCTCACAGCCGCTTTTGTGATACGAATTTTCGCGGAATCTCTCTGCCGGGTTCTGTAAGGTCGCGTGGAGATTGAGCGATTCGGATTATTACCCGAACCGTGCGTTTAATATTACACGTATTTGACACACGATTTTATTTTTCTCTTCTCGTTTTACTTTCAGGCGAAGTCGCCTGTCCTCTCAGACAATTTCGATGTGGGAATCAGAGGTGCATACCTATCACGTGGGTCTGTGACGGTGATGATGATTGCGGAGATAAGTCGGACGAAGGATCCGACGAGTGCAAGTGTGAGTATTATAGCTAAGACGGAATTAAGATGTGGAAAATCCACCAAAGTCTCACGATTTTATTTATATTTGTAAATATCTCGATTTCGGTCGCTCCTAGGACGAAATACATGGGGACTAATTACGATGCTCGTTAAATTCTCTGCAAAAATGATTCCGAAGTTTCTTCGCGTAGGATTGACCGTTTAGAAGATATACAGGGTTGAAAAACTGCACACTAGAGTTGTGATGAAGTTTTCGGTGTGAAAATGATGAGGGAATGATTGTATCATTGGATAATCCAATGTTATTACGATTCACGATAGATTTCAGATTACACGGATGTTTAAAACAATCGGATCTCTGGTATAGGGGAAACTTTGATTCTCGAAATTAGTGGATAATATTTGTTCTATAGAATATTAATTCGTGAAAGGCGAATAGGATACGGGGAAACTTTGTACTTACCCGGGGTAGAGGATGTACACTAATAGCGCAAATTGCTTACCTCTAGGCTTCTCAAGTTCTGCACAGTCCTGTACTACCTCATGTTTGTTGCCTTCGGTGCGAATACTGAGAGCATATCAAATTTACACTTATCGCAAATTGCTCGCGCTCAAACAATAATTATAACGTACGCAAATTATCGGTTTCATTAATTTATATCGGATATCCAAGTTGTTTATCTCATCCCGATAATATCCGCCTCTTCGACTACTTTCGATCTCGTTCTTTTTTCTATAGCCTTTGCGATGTGTATACAGTCAACGTTTTTATTGCCGTATCGATTAAGGGGGTCTTACAAGTCTAGAGCGCCATAAAACGTTGGAGAATTGCAAAACGCTACGACGCGGGGGTTGGTTTAGCGGAAAAAATATAGAAACTACGGTTTTTAAAGATATGAAATCCCACCTTCAATGTGAAAAGGTGAATCTACATTGAAACTTGACAATTATGGCCGTTATGGCCACTGAGGTAGCGAAAAGTGGTATCAAATTTGCCGCCACGATTCCATTGTAATGAATTGTCCGATCGCGGTTTGAAATTTATAGAGTACTTTTATATCATTATGAACTGAGCTTTAATGTCAATCAAATTCTAGTATTTTTGCTACTTACAGGGTGAATTCCTAACGACTCGTTGATCTGAAGTTGGCTAGAATCGTGAAACAAGCTCTCAGGCTGCATTTCTGAACCAATTAAAGTGTCTGCAGGATGCTCATTTTTCGATTCTCGCCAACTTCAGATCATCGAGTGACCCTGTGTATAATAGCTATAATACCTTAGCATGGGTGACGTCACAACGTAGTAATTTTCGATCCGTTGTATTGGTCCTTCAATTTTGTTTCAATTGAGAAGAGAAAAAATATGACCTAATTATTTTTTCGTAAACTAACAATATATGAAATGAAAAGAATACGGGCAAAATCCCTGCAATTGCGAGGTATCAGCTCCTGCACGATGACTGTTCGGAAAGATGATGTCGTTAGCTCATCTATAGGCCCGTAGATACTATTTTATCATGGAACGTTATGGTCGAGCATGGGTATAAATTTAACGATGGAAATCGATACTAATAGATCCAACAGATTACGTTATAGTTATGAAGGTGTACTTTGCGTATGGGTGTGTGGTGGTTTCATGGCAGGATTACACGCGTAGTGAAACGACGATCAAAAGCTTGCGTGTACCCAGGAATGACCTACGGCTTTTGAATGGGGTAGAATATGCGATTTATTTCATCCTCACGCGAAATCTCGAAAATCCCAACTCTTAATCAGCAGCTGTCTACACAAAATATAAAACGATGTACAAAAATGTACAAATCAAAGTCAACGCGAATGTGATATAAAAAATAATTGCTTCCCAATCTTGTGACAATTATTGTAAATAATTGATAATCTGCTTAGCTATTTTTATTTCCGTATCAAAATCGACTATCAAAGTTTCCAATTTGCACAAAATTCTCAACAAGACCCCGCAGGTAATTTTGAAAGAGGCGAATTTGTATTATTCAAATGTCTTTAAATAAAAATACCTGTGGAGTCATCCGCTCGGAGTTTTTTCTCTCCTTATACGTCAGGAGTTCTGATAAATCACCGATACCATCGTGGCTTAAATAAATCGACTAGGAGGTTCGCACAGCGACTGATGTGTATGGTAAAGTTTATAGCTTAAGGTCCTATCGAGAAGGGATAGGTAGTTGGATGGATTAAGCACCGACGATATAGTATCCTGTCCTCCTTATCATTCCGGCTAGATAATGTAATGAGAAAAGTTTTCCTCCCCCCTTATCAACCAAGCAGCGAGATCAATCGATTCTTTCTCATCTCAATTCTATAATAACCAACGACACTGATCACTGCGCACGATGTGATTCCGTAGAACGGTTCAATGAACCAATTCACATAATTTCATCGTCACTTTAATTATCACGCTGGAATAATTCGTTTCATCTTGTGAATCAGGATATCAAAGTATTCCTGGAACAGGATGATGGCATCGAGAGAATTGATTAGGACAGTTTTCTTTTAATATTAGACTTCACGGCAAATGCGAAAAATATAGGCGATATGAATCATCCAGTCATAAGCTGAAGCCAAATGCTAACAGATATCGTTTTACACGTGATATTTTTTTAACTCCTGCTGGAAAGTTTCGTTTAAGAAGTAAGTAGGCGAACTAGGGGTGAATCACTAGCAAAAATGCGTACAACATATCTCATTTTGATGAATATCTCAAGACATTTTCGGTCACCCGTGTACCAGATTTCCTCTATGATTCACCCCGGGGCCAGATGGTGACTGAATTATTGTAAAGTGCGCTTTCGCGCAACGAAAAAAGCCCTAGGGTGGAAAGAAGGTAACTCACGATGTGCGCATGCGTCAAGTTTTGCTTTGAGCACTTCGCGCACGCTACGCAAGAATCGGGAGTAAAACTGTCCAAGTCAGGTGTTACAAAAAATAATGTTTGGACGATCTAGTAATCGGAATGCTAACTTTGTAAGTGCGCGTTGATTATAGAGTTAACTAGTACAACACATTAGATCGACGACACTATATGTGGGTCTAAACAACATTACCTTGTGCCCGTTTCTGAATGCGACACATTTCACCGGTACAGTATGTGCATAGGTAGATATAAACGGATTTTTCGGAATTTTTCAGACATTAGATAGATACACAAAATGTGATATTTTAGAAGGTACATTAGACATAACATATTGTTGAAAAGACGAAATTGAGAGGACATTTTTTACGATTGATAAAAAAAATGTATGAGATATAGGATTTCAATTAAAACAACAACAACAAAAAATTATAAAATTCTACCTCTTATTCGGGAGAAAAAGAAAATCCCCCAAAGATGTATATATTTTTTCTACGACACATGCATTAAAAAGTCGTGTCTTCGATCGTCTGATATCGGATGAAAGTCACAGTTTTTTAGACCGAGAAAATAAACAGGGAGAAAAAAACTCGCAGGAGGAAAAAAAAAACTCCGGGAACGGGGAAAAAAAAACTCTATAAGCGACAGGGAGAAGAAACTCTGATAACAGTGAAATAAACCGAGAAAGTGCTGCCTCTAGCGGAAAACGCCGTTCTAACGTTTTAACACTTTTATTATTATTATCATTATTATTATTTTTTTTTATTAATAACCGAGTTGTTGAGGAATTTGCTCGTCGCGATCCATCATCGTGTGAAAGGAGTATAAAAGAACAAATTTCGTATGAGAAAACTAATATATATTTTCTCCCTTCTTAATCGAAGAATGAAAAGTTGAAAAAAAAAAATTGATTTTTTTATATCTATTAGGTTTTTTTCAGTCCCACCAAGATTTGCACGCTGAAATAAAGGAAGAATCTCTCTCCTTGGTGGGTACCAATAATTGATTCATTTGGTTTGCCCAGTCCGATAAATTAAAAATGGAGAATTTAAATAGATAGCGAACGATAAGAGTCTACCTAAACAATATATTTTCTCTATAAATCTGCGACGGTTTGGCGAACGATAAAGAAGGTAACTACGAAAGAATGTATCTCTTGCATTCATTCATTGACTACGGAATTATGTAATATCGAAATGGAGAATGAATCGACAGATTTTAATGACCGCGGTGGCACCGCCGGTGCGGAATAGTATGAGGATGATACCTCTCAAATTCTTATGTAACACCATCTCAGAAAATTTAATTAGTGGGGAAGTGGCTTCATGGGGAGTCTGTTATAATAAACTCGCGAGTCGAGATGCAGAGGCATTTTTTCAGAAGCGAAAGACTCCAGACAAGCTCGTTTGAAACTTTCCGCACTAGGGCTTTACTTTCTGCACTGCTCGGAAATTATCGAGCACTTTACGCACGCTGATTGTAATTACTAAACGAAGAAGAAATGCTTTTACTATTTGGTCTAATTTCTCAAGTCTTGGAAGTCAATTTATTTAAATAGGTTGAAGCGTATTTTTACATTTTGTACCGTTTGTGGCCACGACTCTTTTTACCCACGCGATCGATACGGCTACTAATCGAGCAATTGATGGCCAAATACGGTGCATCTATCCTGATTCAATAATGCAATAAAGTAATATTCAATTTTTTTATAATATCCCCTTTCATGAATTGCATTTCCTTTTATACGCCCAATCGTAAGATAAATTCGTTGAACGGATGCAGCATAGACGCGAGGCAAAAAGTATTAAGGTAATGAAAGAGAAAATAAAAGCACACCAAGCGCTGGCTGCATAACACGAGATGCGAAATAAGATTGAGGCAAGAGGCTAGAGAACGCGGTCTTATCGATCGCGAGGAGAGTTGGTCGGTCGGCTGGCCGATCCGTCTGTCTGTCTGACTGTCGGTTGGTCCGGTCGACGTCTGTACCAACTAGCTTCAGCCATACCTACCTGGTTCTCTCGGTGTACTTCGGTTTTAACACGTCTGCTGTGCTCTTGTTCCCGGCTTTTATCTCATGTATCCAATTCCTACCTAAGAAAACTAAAACCCCCTTCTTCTCCTCTTTCATTCTACCCTGGTAGGTCAATTTCGGTTCTCAAAGTCTACAGAGTCTAGACTATACGGCTTTGTGTGATAAACCTTTAGTTTTTTTTCATGTTTTTTTTTTCGTCAGTATTGAATCGTTTGATGCAAAAGGAAAAAAATCAGTTTGATATGTTAGTTCTTTTTTTTTTTTTTATTATATTTGCAATTAAAATTGGAGTTTTAAATGGCTCATTGCTTCATCGAAGGGCCGCATGCACGAGGGGAGGTCGACGAGGTCATTTGCTACCAAGATTGACCCGTTGCTTCATGCTTCACGCACGGAGGAGCCACGCATCGGGCATAAATTGGCTATAATTGGTTGTCTTGGCGACAGACGAGTTCGATAGAAAATACCGAAGTCGAATATATATTATCGTCACGGTTTCATAGACATGACCGAGGAGGCGAGGAATCGTGACGATCAATTTTTCAAAGTTTTAAAAATCGATGAATTGTACTAAAAAGAAATTCATCAAGAATCGAAGGGTTTGCAAAATTTTTGGAGGATAAATCTTGTCAGTTGAAACTTTGAAGTATATTTTATGTTTATTATTGGGATAAAAATAGTTGGTCAATCTGCATACTTCAGTTTTCAATATTCATACGGGTATAGCCTGTGACCCCGTTGTTTCTGGCAAATAATGCCGCATATATTATATGTATATACGTTGAACATAATCTGAATAATTAGATTATCGGTAAATTCATGTACCGCCGGGATAATTTTCGTATACTCGAAATGGAAATGCGAGAAATTCGTATTCCATAATTAATTAAATTCTACTCTTCTTTAACCTTTATTATTCTTTTTTTTTTTTTTATTCTTGTGCGAAAAATTACCATAACCATCTTCTTTATCTCTTATCCTCCTTCGATTCACCGACTTTTGAAGTATTGCAGTATTGTTTTCCGTTATTCGCATAATATTGAAAATCTTCTCAAATTTAACTATTAACTACTATACGTTCAAATAATAGTCGTGATACTGAAGAAGATTCCCTCCTTTTTTTTTTAAGGAGGGTAAAATTTCTTTATTGCCCACATAAATCGCTCGATCCGTGTGAAATTTACCGAATAAACATTTCCGTACACACCGTACTTCGTACACCAGGGTCGGTTACTTTATATGAAGTAAAAATTGTACGGTAGGACAAGCACAGTCAATATTGCGTCAGGCAGAGAATGGAAGAGGCGAAAAGAGCTTCACGTTCAAACTCTTCAGCCTCAGGGTATCCGGGAAGAAGTCGGTATTGGATAGACGTCGCCGTTTCGCGGGGTTCTTTTACACTCCTATATATCTTAGACCACATAGTAATTTCCAACGCAGATTCTTCTGCATCCTCGTCTTTTAGACCCGGAGACAGACTGTGAACCCAAAGAGCGCAAGGTTTGCCCGAGTTGCATCAGTCATATCTGAAAGCCAATTCAACTTTGGGTTCGTTGATACCGGATTGTTATGGTGAAAGGCATGCCTTGCCTTGCCTTGCCTTGCCTTGCCTTACCTTGCCTTGCACCAGTCCCTTGCAGCGGCAAACGGGCTCTCAGACAAACTGCACATATGGAGCGTATGGTCAGACGTTCGTTCTCCAAGACCCCAGTGGCGTCGACGTTCCATGATCACGAGACTGAACGAACATCTTGTACAAGAATAATTTTGAACAAAAGTTACACAAGATTCTCAAACCGAGTTTGAGATTTGAGCCACAGACCTCGAAAACCTATTGAAAACCTGGAAATGTCATGGAATTTTGTTTCCAGAAATTTGTTGCCATCATGGATCATCAATTAATTATTGCGTTTATAATTGACGGCTGTTTATTTTTGATTAGATCAAAGCTGAAAAAAGTCTCAGATTATTAATTAATAATGGCGAAGATTCGAGTTTCAACGTGATCAATGTACTGCATATTTTGTGGTATATAGAAAATTGAATGAAATTTTCTTGTTAGCCTGAAAAGTGGCATATAATGAACACGAATCTGAAACTTGTTTTGATTTTTCGGAGTATAAATTTTGTTTGCTATGTGACCAGTGACGTAATGGAGATTCCGATCTTTATAGATATTTTGAAGGTATTTCTCTAGAAGTAAACCAGGGTCAGTAGTATCATAACGAAAATGTCTAGAACGTCCTTGGTCGAATCAAAACCTGACTCAGTCTCGCAAACAAGTAGAACCAAAGTGTTCGGGAACGAATTCTAGTGTCCTCCGATATACTTTTATCACATCCTCAATTTGGACAATCTGAGGGAACTAGAAAGAACAGCAAACGTAGAAGGAGATAATTTTGGTCGAAAAGTTCGCAAAGAGAAGGTCGAACACCCGGCATTTGTTCGGTCAAGGGTAAAAAGCTGGAAGCGCGAATTTGAAACGGCGTTTTAGCGGATGACCCGCGACCCCGACCCTCATCCGCGACTATGCTGGTGTTGACAGAGACAATATGCATGCGAAGCGAAGGTATACATACGCGGTTAGAAATCTCCATATAAATGGAACGAATACGCGAATACGAGGTACGGGAAGGAAGGCAGCCACCCCTTATCAGTGTCGAGCATTGCCAAGTTTGAGAGTTGAATTTGTAGGACGTACACGTTATAAGGAGTAAAAAATAAGAAGAGGAGGACAAAAGTATGTCAGATTCTCTCACCAGCAAGATCTTCAATTGGCCAGACATTGGTCAGACGAGTCTCGATCTTGATCCCCCTGGCAGTTCCCATTGTCGGAAAAATCAGCTACTGCTTTTGCCTAATTGTAACCCGTGACAGCGTATTTTTTAATCAAATAAAAGAGATATGTGGAAGTCTGCAGAAGCACCACCGTGGAAGTGGTCTGTACAGCGGGGAGGTGGTAACCTGCGATTATATCAAGGCAACATGGTTTTTGGTCTCAAGAATGTTGCCCTGGAGACTCCGGAGTCTTGTATGCGCTTCCAAGACTGCAATTCTGCCCGGCTTGGCCTTATATACTCCTCGCCCTTCTGTTCCACTTACGCGAAATCCACGTTTCGTTGCGACTCTTCAATGCGATGCTTTGGCCTCGCGAATTTCTACGAAAAACGCAGACCGCCAATCAGCCGATGAAAAATCATACATATGGGGCATTACATGAAAAATCTACCCTCACCGTGTTCGATTTTTCTCTAAAATTACGATAACGTTTAGTGGGGTCGAAAAATGAGCACCTGATTTTTTTTTTCTTACCGTCGCTGTGGAATTTGTCTCATTTTTGTACCAAAATTCGTTAATTCTACACAAAAATAAATCCAAGAAAAAATCTTTGCACTCGAAGTGCATGCAGATTTCAAACACATAGCATATAGGATCGCGATTTTGTCAAATTAACAAGATTTTGAGCCCTTGACAAATGTGGAGGGGAATGTCTTGTAGTTCAGGAGCTACAATCCTGATTATCGTGTAAAAACGATTTGAAAGTTTCGAAATTATAAAGTGGAAACGAGTAAAATAATGCTCCGAAATCGGTTCATATCTTGAGCTGCAAAGTTGAACAGAGATTAAAAAATGAATCAGCTTCGTTATCGAGTTTGATTTTTTTTCTCAAATAATAATAATAACAACTCTTGAGAGTTCAGAGTTTGTATAGTAATTAGTCGTATATATGAGATCGGAATGATGCAAATATCTCATCTATTGCCTAGCGCTTTGTCCTGCGTCCACCCGGGTGTTTTATCTGATCGACGCGATTGACCCGTATTGATTCAGATCGGTTCACCGTTCATGGAACATGAAACATGAAACATGAAACATGCAGGCTAGCAGCACTGAGCTGAGCTCGACCGTCTCGCCTGCAGATAATCGTTCTCTTGATCCGCGGAATACTGCCCGGGTATATATAGGAGGAAGCTGCCGCCTTCGCGAGTTTACAGCATCCGAGACAGGCTCCGCGTGCGGTTCATCGATTATATACGAAGAGACTGAGACACTCGGGTTCAGCTATTTTATCAAACAGTTCGATATCAGACATGACGCGAAACAGAAATTGGCTAATGTTCGAGTATTGGTGTTCGGTGCTCGTATTCAACGCCGCTCTTTATTCCGTTTACGGTTTTTCTCTTGACGATCGACGAAATGTTACAGCGACCAAGGCCTGCACCGAAACGGAATTCAGGTGCAACAGCGGACGCTGCATTCCTGGACATTGGCACTGCGACGGGGAAAATGACTGTCCCGATGGTTCCGATGAAAATCACAGCATCTGCAGTGAGTATTAAATATCAATTTACGTTTCTTTGTCTTTTTGTTGTTTTTTTTTACATTTTTTATCTATTAAATTGTCGCGGTTCTCTGCCTCTTTTGTTCAGAGATTTGATGAAAATTGAAATAACTGACGATGAAAGAGTTGGAGAATATGAAATGAACATGCGACATGGAACAATTAATACTTGCGTAAACTTTTTATAACTCGTTTGGTAATTTTTTTTTTTTTCCAACCCCTCCACGCTGCAAAGAGACCATTGTCATTGTAGCTAATTAATGGAAATGCTAAATCTCATTTGAAATTACTTTGAAAATGTTGTTCTTTGGGGAAAGCGGAGAAAATTTTTTACTTCTCATCCGCGGATTATATGTATACTGAAAACTGCGAGAGTTGTGACGTAAAACAAAAGAGGCATAGAACGGATAATATCAGTAATTAAAAGTTTTTGGTTTTGTGGTAGAAAATCTAGTATCTTGATTATCTCTGTCTGACTTCTTCTTGCAAATACTTTTTCCTCGTTTAAGGGTGCAATTTATTGTCAGATGGAACAACGCTCCGTCGTCGTAGCCTCCCTAGTTGAGAGAGGAACGATTTAAGACAATTGCATCGTGACGGGGGGATAAAAATTCCATTCAACCGCACGAGGATCTGTAATTCAAATATGTAATCGGGATGAAAACTATTCAGGAATGACAAGTGGTTCGTTTCTATGCTAATAGGCTCTGCGACCTATTACGAGGTCAATAGAATCTGTGAAATTTCTTATCTACGTGAATATTTTTAACATCTCGTTTCTCCGTGTACAGAAAAAAAGATCAACTTGATAGAAAAAAAGACAGAACTGATTAGATTTTGGCGTTGATCGGTTTAGTACCTACTTTCCGAATTATACGATATCTTGAGTCGTGGATCATGAATATGAAGTCAGTTTCACAAAATTCTAATTTGGCGTCTTTCATGTGCTGCAAGAAAAAAAAATTGAAATTTTATAAAAATTGCTACTCGAAAGTTTTTTTTAACCGCTGATCAAGAATCTGAGGTAAAATTCGCAAACTTCAAAACAGCTGGGAACGAAATGAATAACTGAAAGTGCAAAGACTGGCTCATAGTCAGACCAAACTCGCTTGTTTATCAAAATATCGTAACGAACAAAAGTAGCGCAAAAAAAAAAAAAAAAATTGTTATAGGAATCTCTAATCGTACAGAAAATTGCGTAATCAGATTTAAAACGGGTTTGAAAATGTCGTTCTATGAGAGTACCTAAGGACTTTCTGTACTCGTATAACATATACAGATTATAATCACACTGGTATCACGTGCGTGTGAGAGAAATCAATCTTTGATCACAAGAAACGGGATGTAAGAGAATTTCTCCACGTCGCCTTTACCTTTATAGCCCTGGCTGGCTTCTAGTAGGTATAATAGGACTAATCTACTACGGAACCTTCATCAATGTGTCAATTGCACGTGCCTGGATATCACACACTGCTATAGGCATCGCTGCTAGATAGTCTGCAACTATAGGTTGTATGTTTCCCGGAGTTCACAATACAGGCCTCGCTGTGAAACTATTTGCGTCGTGATCGATTATAAAGTAATGCTGACGTAGTCTTCACCATTGACCTATTCTAATTTCTGAATACACTCTTGCGGTTGTAGGTGTAATGAAACACAAAAGTGAAGAGGCAAAGAAAAAAAGAAACGACAAAGTGTAACGGAATTATAGACAAAGAACAAAAAACAAGAAATCTCTTTATCTGTTAGAGAAATTTCATCAGGATCAAAAAGTCTGAAACAAATTTTTATACACTTCAGATATGTGATCATGATTTCTTGAGAGATCTGAAAATACTTACGAAAAGTTGGTGTTACAAGTGACTTGAAACTTGTTGGTAATTTGAATATAGAAAGAGGGAAAGAAGATAAAGGAAAATTATATCGAGCAATTAAAATCTTCGCTAATTAATCACATTCAATTTCATTTAATTTGCGGGTATTCACGCGTTTCTATACTTTTTACATTTTACGAACACTGCGGCTACATCTTGTAATTAGTGTTATACGCACCTTTTCTTTGATCTTTTTTTTCAAACTTCGCAGTTCTTTCTTTTTTTTACGTCGACTGCAAAAAACGTCTGTAAAGAACGTTTTTCATAAAGTTTAAAGATATAATTTTGACTAAATTCTTCATCGATTATTATACAGTTGCTCTATTTTTTTCTGTTAGCTAATCTCATAACGTTATCGTATTCGATTTCGCAACAATAAGGAAAACCTTTTAGCTGTGTGCCAATGATTAAGATTCTAATTTTTGTTTGAGCAATAACTACGCAGAGCTTATTATAGTCTGCAATTACGTATATTTGCAATATTTTTATTATAACACGGCGCCACTAGATAATATCTGTTCGTTCAACTGATGCAGTCAATAGCAGCATTGGTCAATCGCTAATGCAAGTTCATTTGTTGCAAAAGGTTATCGCGAATTTTTTGATCTAGTTATAATCGTGTATACATGACGCAGCAATAGAATGATTTCTGAAATATCCTCTATCCCTCTCCCTCACTGCCCCTCTTACAGATAGATAGATAGCAATAGCACATGTAAGAGGAGAACGTGATCAGGATTATTGCGATCTATCTCAATGCAGTTTTCATGCATAAGTTTCGCATCAGTAATTAAAAAAATTGAAGAAAAAAATCCTCAATTTCACGCTTGCAATTAGTTTTAACAATTCAAACCGAAAGGTCTGGTGATTAAAAGATTTCAAAAGATTACACCGAATACACAAGTGAATAACTCAGCGTTAAAACTGAATCATATCAGTCTTTTAGTCAAAGGTTTTTTGACACTGGTCAGGGAACTCAAGTTATCGTCAGAGAATCTGAGAAATGGTCAGGGAAAAGTCAAGAAATTTTGTGGCGATACAAGGCAAGACGGTATAAAAGATACCCAGGGATTTTTTTCCCCCTCTCGCGGAAATCTTAATCAACGAAAATAGTAGAAAAACTTGTATAAATTATAAATGGAAAAAGTATTCTCAAAAATCATTTCCTTTCACCAGTCATTCTGATTCGTGCGAATTTCAGTCAGGGATACATTATTATTTCGTCGGGAAAGTCAAGGAAAAGTCAATGATTTTTTTTTACTCTTTATAGTGGCCACCGTGTTATGAACGCTATGAAAATCGTTATTAAACATTATATCATATTGTTGTATAATAAAATTTTTTGCGAATCTGGAGCTTTGGAGCCGATCGTAATAATATGACGACGATAGCGCGCAGGTAGGGTATTTCAGAAGATCCAAGAGATACAGAAAATAATAATCAACCTTTTCGACCTTTTCTCTACTCATGAAAGCACAGAGTAATTTCAAATATTCTGAGAAAAGCTTTTTTACGAGACTTCATTCTCCTTATTTCTTCTTATTATTATTCTTCTTTTTTGCGCCTCAATTTTCAGCTCGAAGACCCGCGAGGCTTCGTAACTCATTGTCAGAATTCGTATATATATCGAGCATGAAACACGAATGCCTGCAAAATTTGATGACATCCTCGGCTTGATTCAATATTCTGAGACTTCAAAGGATGGGAACAGATTCGGGACTGAAAGGACAAATTTTTTCGCGCGAAACGTGATTCAAATTCTGTCAAATATCGTTTTTCACTCGTTCACGTTCATAAAAGGATCGAGTTTGTCGAGAGACGCCAATTCACAGGATTAAAGAGCACTTCGAATGTAATCTCGTATTTTATTTGATAATTCGCAAAGATTTGTGTTGAAAGCCAAGAGCGAAGCCGTTGAGGCGATTTAATTATAAAAAATTGTCAAGTATTCGAGTCTTGTATGTGTTTTTTGTTCTCTTTGAGGCCGAATGAATGACGACGAAGATTGAGATTTTAATTACCGTTTCTGACTGGACACTTTTAAATTGGCTGAAAAAAATCGACATTATCGATCTTGAGGGTCGATGTAAGCCTCCAGGGGAGGAGCGAGAAAATTTAGTCAATGTTGAATTAAACGAGAGAAAAAGAATTGAAATTGAAACAAAGGAAAATAATCATACCTACAGGCTCGTCGACAAAGAAATTTGGAAAATTTTTGGGGCGCGGCAACCACAGAATCACGAACTTGTATAATTAGCATCGTACCGACCCGGTGCAACCAACGACGAAAACCGTACCAACCCCACGACGACCGTAATTAGCAACGTTTCTACTTTCTTTCCCCTTTGATTTCTTCTGATTCGGATAACATACCTGCTACACCAGGAAACTGTCCTCAAAATAATAAACAGTTTTTCCGCGATGAGACAAAAAACAAGCTCTTCCAAAGCGCGATAAATTATGAAGTCCAAGCTGGCAGTAAAACATTTATAAGCTCCTCCTTAATAATTTTATAATAGTATTCGCTTTCCATATCTAGTCTTATTTAAATTCGTTGAATCCTACACTTTTGGCTGCCAGCCGTCAGTTTCATCGAAAAATATTTACCCTCACAAAAACTTGACCCAGATTAACTGAATGTTTAATGGTCAGTTTTTGGTCACCCTTCGGACTTTTGGACCGATGAGAGACGAGGAAGAAGAATTTGGACGCTGTTTCTTCTTTCTTATCGGGTTTCCCCGTTGATTTATCATCGTTAATCGGGTCGAGATAAGATTGAGTGAAATATTGAAGTTGATGACTTCCCGGATGTTGAGTATAAGGGATCGTATACACTATACAGCTCAGTACAAAGACGTATCTCGATCTGGTCCGGGTCCGAGTTCATCTATAGTGGAGTAAAAAGTTTCGGGGGCGATCGAACAGGTCGAGTTATCTGTACCCAGAGAGTAATTTGATCGTCTCCCACCCCACAAACACAGTCGCTTCCGATAACGAACGGTCTGTTATTTCTGAAAGGCGTTGAGTCTAGGACTCGATTAAATTACAGACTTCCTATACTCATAGCTGCGAAATTCTCTTATCAATTGTAGTTGGAACATCCATATGAAAAATGATATCAATTGCGAACTCGCAATCTAGTTTTTATCGATTTAATTCAATGCCTCAATTAATTGGTTATCAGAAAATCATCGAGTAAATATTTATACTGATATTATTTGATAATATTCAAGTAGCTAATTTTTCTAGATCTAATCAGTAATTTTCTATGGACCAGGAAAAGCCTACGCCTTGTGGTCTGCTTATTATACAGTGATCGGCGTCGAGTAAACGACACGTCAATTATTTTAATTATATCACCATGCTCTGGTGCAGAGCGAAAGGGGCGCCAGTTTGTCGACTCGGTTGTGTAACCAGTATTTTTTTATATCCATTCTTTTCTCCTTTATCTTAGAAAAGAGGAAGAAGAAGGGGAAAAAAATCATTTTTCACTGTCCAGGGTAGACGCGTAATCGATCACTGTACCACGTGCTGCATATACGTAGACAGTCCGTTAACACTTTCGCGTGTGAAAAAACGTATCGCCTCTAATCACATTGTTCTTAGGAAAAGGTGGTCAAAGTCAGGTGTAGTTGATTCAATGACAAAAACAAAGACGACCTTATCCAGACACAATGTAACTGAATTAATTAAGTGCTTGGATTAATTATAATGGATTTTAATTGGATTGCTATTACTTTATGAAGATAATTTATTATACCTAGCTCTATAGGTATATGTATACCGCGTTATAGCATCGACAACGAACCACTTGAACGTTATATTATTCGTAAAGTTATTTGAAACTGCAGGTTGTAGTCTTTGCAATTGGAATCGTCGAAAAAGTTTTCTTTCAACCGTAGAGAATTATGATAATAATACAGGCAATTTATATCCCTTGGGAAGAAAATTCAAATTGTTTTATAACTTTTCTATAGCATACACTAGATTTCGCAGGGGATGGAATTTTTTTTTCAAACTATAAATACAATTTCAGGTATTTCCTTTTCTCCTCGTCCATGTACACCTTTTTCTTCACTAATAAAAACCACTTTACTATATATTATATACATAAATGTTTTATCAATCTTTATATCTAACTGGTAAATGTCATGAACAAAAAAAAAGGTGCTCGACCATGCAGACCATCGGAATTCCAGTGCAGTCCTGGTCGATGTATAACTAACTCTTGGGTATGCGACAAGCATCGCGATTGTCCCGATGGTTCGGATGAAAAAAATTGTAAAAGTAAGTCTTATAAGGGTTTTATTTCACAGGCGTCGTCTTCATCTCCTAAAGCAGTGCGAGACTCCAACGGACAACGATAACATTATGGGAAGACTGCAGACAGATGATGATTTTCATAAAAAAAGAAAGACTGCCTCGTGCGCTGCCCGTGCAATCGTTCACTTAGATCGTAGATTGCAATTTTTTTTATATGACCAAATGAAAGGCTCGTTTTACCCTAGTATAAACTCAATTCTTTTTTTTTTCTTTTGTGTGTCATAGATTGTTTTATCTATGAATGAAAATTGTAGGCGAAAAAGAAAATTTATTGCAATCTACGAATCCTATTGTGGGGGAGATCCTGAAATAATTTTATGGGTTTATATTTTAGGGACTAATTATTAATATAGTAGAATATTGGGTGGTACATATTCGTTTTTATACTATATATACCTGCCTGCATGTATACCTGCATTTTAACATGGTTGGTTTTTTTTTTTATGTTTTCATGTAATATACCTCACGTCATCTCCCTATTACTACCCCCCATATACTCGGCGTTTTAGGAAACAAGAATTGCACCGCGGAACAATTCACCTGTCGCGGTGGAATCGGAGAGTGTGTACCATTGACCTGGATGTGCGACGACACCCCGGATTGCCTAGATCGTTCGGACGAGACTGACTGCAGTAAGCTTTATATCCCGAGATCTGGTAAATGGGCATGCCTCGATATCCCAGTTGAATAAACAACAAAATATCACAAATCACATTATTTTTTGCTTTTTTAAATATAAAATATGTACATGTACATGTACATGAGCTTTACTAATAATACGCTACAAGTCTTATTTATCGCATGAAAAACCAACAAATAATTTTCTGCTATTTTCCTCCTGCACGTGTCGCTTCTTCTAAACACCGAGGGGTTGATCACTAGTTAATCTGCTGTACACCAGATTACAAGATTCAAAAAGTTTACAGAAGATTTCATAAGATGACAAAAGATTCTCGAAGGAGTGGACACCAGATTACACGAGTGATTAACCCGTCGCTAAACACTGTAACAACTCTAAAACTAATTCGGGTCGCAGTGGTTCAATTTTTATCAACTTGTATTTTTTTTTTTGTTTTTTCCATCCGCTGAAAGTATATTTGAAAACAAATTCACTTTTTTTTATGTTTGGTAAATCGGGTTTTCCGAAATCGAATATTCTTTCGTATCGTTGATATCAATTCAGAGTTTGGTAACGTTTGAAATGGGTCCATCTTTGACGTCACTATTCAGTAACAAAAGTCTGCCATCTAGCGTCGTCTTCTTATCGGAGGATACGTTGAAGAATGTCTGACGTTACAACAAATTAAAAACTGTACATTTTGAATTCTTTATCAATATTTTTATTTCTGTAAACTCGATTCAATGCGATTCAAGTTTTGGGTGATTCGTAACAATCGACATACGTCATGCATGAGTTTTGAGAGAGTTTTATTAACAGATGATTGTACATGAATTATTAAAAAAAAATTATATACTCTGTACCTGCGGGCAGACAACGAGCGAGTCTTTCGAACCCGAATTGCTCTCTTTATTATTCCTGCAATGTAATGTTATCGTAATTTTTGTTAATTTTTTAACGGTTTTTATCGTTCTATGAATTTACGGAGTCGATGTCGTTTGTCACCGCTTTACGAGATGACGTCTATTCTCGCTGTGTGTTTTATATACCTGCACTGATTCTTTATTTTCTAGTATTTTCTATGTCTAGTATCTAAACCTTCAATTATAAGTTTCTTCCAGCTTCAAAGAAGGTTCTGAGACGACTATCTAATCTCTGTCTCACTCCACGATCTTCGTTCATAATACATGCTCAGCTTCCAAATCGTCATAATCCTAGCTCAGTGGTCTCATAGTCGAATAGTCACAGGGATTCCCTTCACGTACTTGATACATAGGATACACAGTTATGTCGTGATTTTTATGCATGTGGACATTTTGTCCACCTTTTAAATAATGGAACATCTTTTCGGGTCCTTCTATCCCCACGTGACAAGGGTCGAAAGAGATTTGATTATAAATATTTGAACCCGAATAAATCGACCTAAATATTTCAAAGCGAGGAAAATTTATCCAATATCGTATATTCTTTTATCGGCTATATTTCAAATTGATGATATATTCAAAAAAAAAGATTACCTTCCATGCCTCTACGCTATGATATTAAGAACTTTTCTTGGTTTTTGAAGGAAAGTTCGTTTTTTTTTTCTTTATCTCACTCAGCCAGTATATAGAAGTTTGCTGTTCAGTTTGTTGAAACTTTTAAAATATATAAAAAGCACGAGTAAAGAAAAGTGGTTATATCTGTTAGAACGCAGCTGTGCTGCAGTAGGTAGGTATACCATAAATTCAATCTCACTTTGAATTGTAGAAAATTTCTTCAACTTATACACGTTCTTTGTGCTATACGGGTCCCCGTTAGGATTTTTATCTCACGTAATAATTCTCCATCTTCTTATACATCTGTAACGCGTGTATAACGTTATACTGAATATACGTATGTACCCTTGTCAAGTGAAATAATGTGGAAAAGACAGAAGGACGATGTGCACCTTTTCCACTCACAAAGCCATTTATTCGAGAGATTTTCGCACTCCAATAATGTGATTGATGAATTCTCATCTCATACATGAAGGAAACTTTATTAGTATCATTTGAAAATTTTATATACGTGAAGGAAAATCTTTGACTAACTGTTTTCTCAAATCCGAAGGGAATTAATGCTTCATATAATCATCTCCACTCCGTCGAGATTAGTTATCGACAGGTCTTCGATATTTCAAATACTATTGTCTGTTATTTCTGCTTTGTGACCTGAGAGCTTTTCAATATCCATTTCATATCAACTTTAATCAATTTTATTTTATATAGAGTTCTAGTAGTTATACAGGCTGATTCACAATTCTTGACGAATATTTTGAGCATCGTATGTTTTTTCCTGAAAAAATTGGGACCAAATTTTCGTAGCTTTTATTTATAAAATCCTATTCAGATGGTAAATTGAAAAATGAAATAGCGAATATGTCACAAATTTTTCTCGCGAAATGAAAAGAAAAAACAATTATTTTGGTTGAAAAAATTGTGACAATCATTTGGTTATCGATTTTTAAGCAATTGAAGAACGAAAAAAAAAGATTGGAACATTTTGAATTCTAATTTCGACAAGGAATTACCTTTTAAAATAATCATAATGAATTCTGAAGCAGCTTGTAGAGTTATAGAATTCCCAAGTGTTCGTTATTCATGCTGAAGAATAAAAGAAAAAAGTAATTAGCACAATAAGTTTGAAACAAATAGTAACTCTAATGCTGTACAAAGTTTTGTACAGACTACAATATTCCATAAATCCACGATATGATGGAAATTTCTGAAACTTCAACATTAACTTCGTCTGATCATTCAAATATTGTTGAAGTTAGTTATTATCTGAGGCAATAGATTTAATCTGGTAGAAAGTAATTAGTCCGATAGATCTTTATCTTCGTGGAAAATATCAGTAGAGTTGAATCAGTCTTTTCTTTTAAATATGGCAATCGAATTTTAAATTACCAATTATTAATTGAATTATCTTTCTTCGATAAAACCTCAGATGAGACCTGTCGCGCCGATGAATTCACCTGTGATAACAAACATTGTATACAACGTGGTTGGGTATGCGATAAAAACGACGACTGCGGAGACAACAGCGACGAGAAAAATTGTCCACCAACTACTTGTAAAGCTGGCACAGAATTCACTTGTTCCGATAAATCCTGCATCCCTTCGATATGGAAATGCGACGGAGACTCAGATTGTACAGACGGATCCGACGAAGTCGGATGCAAAGATAGACCTCAGGGCAAGATACTCAACCACTGTGCGGATAGTGAATTTGCCTGCGGCGATCACATCACATGCATACATCACAGCTGGGTCTGCGACGGCGACAGAGATTGTCTCGACAATAGCGACGAATCTCCCAGCAAATGTCACTCCGGCACTTGCAGGCCGGACCAGTTTCAATGCGCGGACAAAAGCTGCATTTCAGGTGAGAATAAAGATCGTAGTTTTTATTAAATTCGATCCATGACTCGATGATGCAATTGGCGATCTGTTTATTCATAGGACACCTGTACTGCAACGGGGTCAAGAACTGTCCTGATGGAGGTGATGAGAAGAACTGTACAGAGGCAAAGATTGTCTGCGATCCATTGAAGCAGTTCGACTGCGGAAACGGATCTTGCATCGCTCTCAGCAGCGTTTGTGACGGGAAGCCCGATTGTGTTGGATGGGAAGATGAGCAGCGTCCTCTTTGTGGGAAGAATGAATGCCTCAACAACAACGGCGGTTGTTCACAGACCTGCGTCGATATGCCGATCGGATATCGATGCGAATGCAGACCGGGTTACAAGTTGATTAATAATCGAACATGCGACGGTAAGTTGACGAAAATCTGAGCCACCTTGTTCTTCACATCGATTGATGAGATACAACGGTTTTTCTGTTTTCGTGTGTTTCAGACATCGACGAATGCATGGAACCGGGGAGTTGCTCGCAGTTTTGTTTGAACGAAAAAGGTGGCTTCAAATGCAGCTGCGCTACGGGATACGACAGAGACCCGAGAGACTTGACACGCTGCAAAGCTACCGAAGGTCATGCTAGTTTGTTATTCGCCAGGCGGCATGACATTCGCAAGGTGGCTTTAGATCGCCAGGAAATGACGGCGATCGTTAACAACACTAAAATGGCAACGGCTCTAGATTTTGTATTCAGGACCGGTATGATTTTCTGGAGCGACGTTAGCGAGAAAAAAATATACAAGTGAGTCGAATCACCTTTCGATGAATTTAAAAACCACGGAGTAACTTCATTAGAATATTCTTTTTCATTTTTCAGAGCGCCTATCGACGAGGGTAACGAAAAAACCGTCGTCATTGATCGAGATCTTACAACATCCGATGGTCTCGCTGTCGACTGGATCTACAATCACATATATTGGACAGATGCTGAGAAAAATACAATCGAGCTAGCCAACTTCGAAGGCAACATGAGGAAGACTCTGATAAGGGATCACGTTCAGGAACCGAGGGCAATCGCCGTGAATCCACTAGAAGGATGGATGTATTGGACCGACTGGGGTGACGACGCGAGAATCGAGAGGGCTGGAATGGACGGATCGCACCGTTCGGTAAGGCCCCAACTTTCAGGAGTTCGGATCCTAGCGTTAATGGATTTTTATCATTCTTGTATTCTTAATTCGTAGATAATCGTGAGAAACGACGAAGTGAGATGGCCAAACGGTTTGACGCTGGATTTAGTAGGAAAGAAGTTGTATTGGGTCGATGCAAAATTGAATATCATCGCCTCTTGTAACTACGACGGCAGTGGAAGAAGGACTATTCTGTATTCGCCCGATCTTCTCAGACATCCTTTCAGCATCACAACTTTCGAGGATTATATTTACTGGACGGATTGGGACAAGGAAGCTATATTCAAGGCTAATAAATTCACCGGCAAGGATGTGGAGGCTGTTACTTCGCTCAGATCCGTTCAACACCCTATGGCTGTTCACGTTTATCATCCGTACAGACAACCAGACGGGACAAATCAGTGCCAGGCTGTAAACGGGCATTGCAGTCATCTGTGCTTACCGGCACCGAGGATTAATTCAAAGTCTCCTTTACTCAGCTGCGCCTGTCCAGACGGACTACGACTCCTATCCAATGGTCTGATGTGCGTGGAAAACGGTGAGTCGGAATAATCAGGCTCGCAAAAGATACACCTGGCGGCAACTAATTGCTTGAGAATGCAAATATTGTGTGTCGTACATATAGTTTGATAAGTAAATTAGTGGACATTAAAATGGGCATTGCTATAGATTTTTTTTTTCATAAAAGTTATTAAACGCTTTTGTTTACAATTCTTCATTCGTAGATCATAATACAACAAATGTGAATAGTTCATATAAATTTTTATTTTCTCTATTTTAGTTCTACTATTTTTATTCGCACTAGATTTTTGCCAGATATTTATTAGAAAAATGTATAATTTTGTTTATATGATATTTACTATTTATTTTTGCATCGATGTTGCATGAAAATGGGATATTCCAGAAACGACAACAGTTGCACCGACGACACAAGTGGTCACCGTACCATTTACAAAGCTAGAATCTCCCAAGAGCGAACCCAAGATACATATTAATAAAACTAGTAAGTAAATATGTTACGCATTCGAAAAGAGTGTTTATCCACTTTCGGAAGACTACCGTCTCACACTTCAAAGCTTGATAGCATCTTTTATTTCATTAAATAAGGTTGCATCAATCAAGGTGCATGAATGAGATTGATCTGATCTCTTTGACTGTCAAGAGGGCAGCATGATGCATGTCATGTTTTTTTCCGCTTTACAGCGTTACAACTATTCCTCATGATTGTAATGTTGAGAATTTTTAATATTTTATGCTGTGGAAAAGATATAAGATTAATACGACCTAAATATCATGTCTTATATATTCATGTTTAATGTAATATTAGCGTTTCAGCTCTTGTGCCAACAGTAACAAGTTTTTCAGTAGCTATAACAACTCTGGTCTCAAAGAAATATCAATGTTCAATTCTGCAAACTTTTTTTCTGTACCCGGTAATTGAAAGCATGATACTATAATGATTATGATATTTCAATAGGGCCGGTAAACGATACAGAAAATGGAGAGAATCGATCCGGCGAACCAACAGATCGTGGAATAGTCGCCGGAATTGTGATAGGCGTTGTAACACTGGGACTTATTCTTCTCGCTCTTGTGGCATTCTTGTGCTACAGGCATTACCTACATCGTAATGTTACAAGCATGAACTTTGATAATCCGGTGTACAGAAAAACGACCGAAGATCAATTCAGTCTAGAGAAGAACCGATTCCCCCTCCCAGCTGCTACGGTTGGCGAAGAGGTGAGACTTTTTACTTACAAGAATTGTACAAAATCATTTCACAGCACATTTTATAAGTTTAGTGTGTTGATTCAACTGTTGCGAGACATTAGATAACGTGTTTGTTTTGTAGGCACAGGAACCGTTGACGAGCCCTGGAACCAATGACTACGTCTAAGACTCATTCAGCCTGCTACGGGGCTAAACCGCAGGTCTAGGAAGGAGACAAGAGGATCATCAAAAAATCAAAAAATAGTCATCAAGAGTCTATATGCAATTGAGCGAATCACTAAACGCCTGCCCAATAAATGCCCGCCCGCCCACCTGCCTGCCTGCCAACTCAGCTGTGATTATGTTTACTTTTTTGTACTCTGTGTTTGTTCATTTGAAAATTGAAACGTGTTGCGCCATTCGAGATAATTCGTCTGCACCGAGTTCCACTTTTCCTATCAAATATAAATGGAGAATACAATGTGGCACAAAAAATCGAATTGTGCCACGTTCTTTGAACGCTGCAGCCAATTCGTATCCAATAATCGATTCATTTCAATTTGATGTTAGAAACATCATTACTCAACGTTTTTTAAGACTTCGTACTAGACTAACGCTTGAATCTACGTTTTATTTAAATTTATTGTTCATAAGTGGTAAACTATACTAATTGTGATTATTTACTAATTTATTAAATTCACTACCCAGTTGAATATTGTTCTTAGGAATGAGTCGATGGATTGAGGGATTTGTAAAAATTTATTTCTTAGTGATGGATAGTTTTTGCTGCGGTGATGATCGAACAAATATTCTTCTTTTATTTTGAATTTTTTTTTCCATGGATGGATAGTGAACAACGATAGCGGTACTTGGCACGTCCAAAACAGACTTAGCGACCTGCTCATTTAGTGATGAGTAGTTCATATCACAAGAAAACCATTCTGATTAGAATCTTTTAGTTTAATAATTGTCGAAACAATTACGTACTAGGATTAGTTGAAAAAAAAATTAAAAAAAAAAAAATTAAAATAAGAAAAGCACCATAGATGTAATAAGAGCGGCTCAATGACACTAAGTGTGACTGTACGTTTGTTAGTTGAAGTCAAAGCTAAGCTGAGAGAGAGGTTCTCTCGACCTACTCAAAAGTCAGTGTACGAGTATGTGTATAGAAACTAATGGTCTCGAATTAAGAATTAATCTACTTATTATTAATATTGATAATATTATTGTAATTATAACGTCGTATCGTATGTGAGATTTTCTTAATTCTGTTTAAACTGATAAATTTTCAGAAATATCTCAAAATATGTAAGTCAGCTATTAATTTGACTATCGACAAAACTAATTGAGCAAAATATTTGCTTAGGGGAAAAAAAATTATTTTCATTTACAGCCAAAGAATTTCTCAATTGTATAGATAGTATAATGATAGCTATTGAATTTAAATCTCTCTTTTTTTCTGTTTTTAAATTATTCAAAAATTAATAACATTATACAATTCATTCCCATATATTAACATGAGATATTCTAATACAAAATTCATCGATCAATCAAATCTCATTCTAAAATAATATAGTCTGTGAGAAGTTTTATCATAGCGCAATATTTCATATCCTACCGGCTAGGATATTTATTACTCCTAGTACGATAATGAGAATCGGTACAATTTGCCAAATTACTAATTTATAATTTGTTTGAGAATATTTATTAATCGGAGATATATATATTTCTGTAGTATAATTAAATAGTCGAAGTGGCAGTTTATAGATTAAAATTATCTTTGATAGTTGTAATTGCATATTACTGCAAGAATCGAAAGTAATATTCGCTACGGCATTAGGTTTTGAGTGTCCGAATAATAATTTAAAAGATAAATCCACAAAAAAGGGGAATGGGGGGGGTAAAATTTACCAGTGATTAACGTCAGATTATGATATTACTAAATATAGTGAATAATAATTGATGCTCAAAATTTGATTTGCTCGTGTGTCCTAATATTATTATTTGATAATTACCAGACAAATTTTTTCTCTGTTAGGTATATATAATAGCAAAATTCCTATATTATTATTAAATTGGAAGAATATAAATGTGAGAAAATGAAAGAAGACAAAGTGAATTAATTATATACAAAAAAAAAAAAAAAAATGAAATGAAATGCGGAAACTCAATTTTAATCGATTTAAATAGTGCGAATGCAATAGATGTGCGACAGCTTGTGATGTGTAAGTTTCTGGTTTTTTTTTCTCTTTTTTTTATCGTTTTTTTGTATGAATGCATGTATGTACGAATGTGAGGGCATATCCTAGCCATTTTACCCGCCAAAATGATCGTGTCAAAAAACATTTATTTCTACTATATTATAATAATATACCACTACGTAAAGAGAATGGGTGTATGTATGTATATAATAACATCAAACAAAGAACAAGAAAACATGTATCTATGTACATACACACACCACATGTTACATACATAATTATATATAAATAAATACACAATAATAAATCATGCTATATTGTAATTGTCATATTATTAATATTATTATTATTACTATCGTAAAACTATATATATATATTACATATATAAATATATATATATATGTAGAATGTAAAATTTGTAAATAATTGAGGAAAAATATATGTATAATGAAATATATATACGGCATTTATGATATTTATTTAATAACTCGAAAATTCAATCAAAATTTACAGTCGTATAATCATGTCATAAATTCTAATTTCGCACAACAAATATGCGGCATTACATAAAATAACATCAGTATTATTTATTCATCCATCGCTCATCATTACATAAATCTTTGTAGGAATGACTAGCTTCAATCCTTTAATAATCGTACAGTACATCCGTGTACTATCTAACAATCTGAACTCCTATTCCCCAACGACGCAGTCAAAGGTCTCATAGTCGTTTCTTTTTCAAACTCGTATATTTTCTGTTTGAATAAATAACTCAAAGTGAGTACACAATGGTAATTCGAAATGTTTTCATTCCGTTAATCAATTCGAATTGTTCAAAGGTCGTTTCCTTCGTTTCTCAACGACTATGAACGTTTTCATGTGAGCAGTCAATACCTACGTTTGAATTAAACGAGGGGGAACAAAAAAAAAGTCAAAGACAAAACCGGTTTTAAATCGATAATTTTTTTTACACGCCTGTCGACCAATAGCCTCGAGCGAGTGTCGCGCCACCTCCAGGCCCCACGATCATTCATTTCTCAATGAGCTGAGTCAGGATTCCGTCGGCACCGGACTCGAACTCACAGCGGACTCTGCTGCTCTTCATCCCGATATCAACACGATGGAGGTGAGCCGATATCGAATAAACTCGTCTTTTATTCTATTAAAACTAACCGAACTGTTATTAATTACAGATCGAAATCCTCTCCGCCGGTAAATCCAAATCGATTTCTTCCGTCAACGTGAGTTTTTTAATGAAAAATATTTACGGATTTTGGACTTTGATTCAGCAAAAAATATCTTCAACGATCAATCAAACCCACAGGTCACGGCCGAAACGACGATAGGAGAGATCAAACAGCAGCTCTACAAATTGAAGAAGGCGCCCTACCCCGAGCGCCAGAGTCTTAGGCCGGAATCCAAAGGCAAGTCGCTCTCAGATTCCGAGACCGTTAAATCACTGGGTCTGAAGTCAGGCGGTAAATTGTACCTGAAAGATCTTGGCCCACAAATTGGATGGAGAACAGTCTTCCTCGTCGAATACGCCGGACCAATTTTTGTCTATCTTTGGCTCTACCAACGCCCTTGGATATTCTACGGCAATGTGGCTTCTCCCAGCGTCCAACCGGTCGTTGAGTGAGTATCTGTACCCTCGCACTAAAATCTAAAAAGCTTTTTGGTCAAATACGACCACAGCGAGGCTGCGTCTTTGATTGGGAATGTAATTAAATTAAATTTAAATTAAATTTTGAATGATTCTTGATTTTTCAGCTGGGCGGCAGCCTGCTGGACGATACATTACGCGAAACGTCTCTTGGAGACGATTTTCGTCCACCGATTCAGCCACGGCACGATGCCGCTGAGAAATCTGTTCAAGAATTGCTCCTACTACTGGCTTTTCGCCATGTATGTAGCGTACCACGTCAACCATCCCTTGTACACCGCCCCGGATCTGACCCTGTCCTATCTAGGACTCGCGATCTTCGCCGTATCTGAGTTGGGAAATTTGAGCATACACTTGGCTCTGAGGAACCTCAGACCTGCCGGCACCACTGTCAGGAAGATCCCAGTGGCCGATGGAAACCCATTGACCGCTTTGTTCAATTTCGTATCCTGTCCTAATTACACTTACGAATTTGGGAGCTGGATCGGTTTCACAATGATGACCAAATGCCTTCCAGGTCTGTTTGAAATAAATTTATCATTTACTCTAATTTATTTTTTATCTTTGGTAATTTTAATTCCGATTTTATCCATTTCAGCCGGAATATTCGCCCTAGCTGGAATGTACCAGATGACCATGTGGGCTTTGGGAAAGCACAGGGCGTACAAAAAAGAATTCCCGAATTATCCGCGCAGCCGAAAGGCCATCCTGCCTTTCGTTCTCTAAATACAGAAACGCGCTCGATATCGTAGAGGTGTAAAAGATCAAATTTTTTTTTTTTTTCAATTCTCCAACGATCTCTGATGGCTTGGAGCATTCCCACAACTTAGTTACTGGTTTTTTTTTTCGTTTAATAAAAACTGAATAAAAATTCATAGCTGTATTTGATTATCGGCGACGTCAAATCATTAAATTTTTTCCAAGCGGGCATGTGAAACATCAGACTTTTAAATTACGAATGACCCTTGGAAAGCTAATAGCGTTTACCGAAAAAATTCCTTGACTACCGTAGAGTTATGTCACATGGATATAGTCAGTTAATACTATGACTTGTAAGTATTCAGAATTATAGCCGATTGATTTGCATACGAAAATCACCTGTTTAAAAATCGTACGGTGAATCCACTTCGCTGAATACATGTTTCTGATTATCGCGTACGATTGCCGTTGGCTAGGAACCTTCGCGTCAATTAATTAGAGAATCTTTCACACGGTTTTTTCTGGCTTAATTCAAAACGGTTTTCTGGACACTTCTGGACTATCCGGAGGCAGTTTGGCAAGAAGTCTTTTAATATCGTCCTTCAATACTTGCACTATTTTTTCACAATCTCGCATTTGAGATTTGTAGCTGTTCTGAAGCATCGCGTGCCCATGGCATGCTTGCGCCAGCTTATTTCTTGCTTCTTTTGGATCCAATTCTTTACCCGTTAATCCGAGTAAACTTTCCATGTCCATGATGTGCTTCTGCGCTCCGTTCAGTTCCTTTCTCAGAGCATTGAGCTCCACTATCAAGACAACATTCTCCTCCATTACCTTGTCCGTATCTCTATTCACAACTCCGTCGTCATGATGCACTTGTTTTTGCAAAGACTTGACCGTTCTTTCCAAGTGATCTCTTTGTCTCATAAATTCGCATTGAGCTTCTAGATCCGCTGCACGATTGCGGAGGAATTCGTCATCGTCGCTGTATCGGTGGTAGAGGTTCTTCACCGCTATTTTTAAGGCATTCGGCTCATGTACGAGATTTGCTGCGTCAAGTAGATCGATCCTGATCTTTCTCAACAACAATTGGGATTTTCTGTTGCGTTGTACCTCCGACTGAATCTCACGCCTGGCGCTGGATAATTTTTCCCTCAATTCGTACAATTGGAGTTCTAAGCTTACGTTAGTCTTGTGAAGATTTACAAGCTCAGTTTCCATGTCTTGTATCTTCTCCTTCAAGTCTTTGATTTCTCTGTCTCGAGGCTCTATCTGGTTCTTCAGTTCCCTGATCTTGTAGTCTAGCACGAATTTGAACTTCTCCAACTCCTGGTTATTGCGTCTGAGGTCTGAGATCAGTCGTTCCTTGTCTTGTATCGTTACATCTCTTTCGGCAATTTCTTTTTTCAGATCAGTGACATCTTTCTCCAGGTTTTGAATCACTGATTGAAATTGAACAAGTTCGGTCTGCAGATGAACCGCGTGTCTTTTCAATTCTTCTATCTCCTTCTGGCCAGCGGTGAGCTTGTTACGCTGCACTCCAATTTCCCCGGTCAATTTTAAATTGGTCTGTCTCTCCTCGTGCAAAAGGGATTCGTAGTTCGTACGGACCTCGAATATCTCTCGATCGGCGTCATCTTCTATTTGACGTTTCAATTGCTCATGGACTCTGATTTGATGCGCCATCTCCTCGTGAGCTTCTTCCAGTTGAACTTCCTTCTCGTGAAGTTGAGCTTTGTAAGACGTCGTCAACTTCTCCGCTCCACTCACCCGAACTTTCTCCAGATTTTCCAAACGTTTTTCATAATCTTCTCTCATCTCGTTGTTGCGTTCCTCAAACGTGTGATACTTATCATATTCCGTTATCAATTTCAGATCGTAGCTTATCTCCATCTGCTGCATTGCCTCTTCGTGCGCGGCTTTCATCCTAACTATCTCAACGTTGATATTGTTCAACTCGTTCGTCTGATCTTCCTGTTGCTTATCAATCTTCTCTTTCAATTCTTCGATAGCTTCGCAATATCCGTGATGAACGTCCCGCAACGTGTCGTTGTGCTGGACTTCAGTTTGTCTCATATGGTACGCGTGCTCCGTTTCCAGCTCTCTCATTCTGGTAGAAAGGTCTTTTATCATCCGTATTTTTTCCTCCAGATCTTCCCGACTGATCAGCACCTCTCTGCTGTGCTTGAAATCCTTCCTCACTTGAATCGTCTTCCCTTCTGTCTGCAATAGCTTCCATATACACAACGTTCCGTCAATTCCAGTCGAAACCATAACTTGTTCGTCGTAGGAAAGAGCCATCTGTCAAGTACAAAACACCCGATTACATCGATCCCGAGATTTACCCGACGCAGCTTTACCTTGGTGATGTTGTTACAGTGAATGTGAAACTCTGCATACTCCATTCGATCTTGTAACGGACACTTGAGCGATAGAATCACTCCTCCGGGACACGCGACGAACATGAGTAGATCGGCTTTTCCCATAACAACAAACATTATTTGTTGTCCGGTTATACTATATTCGTGCAATACCTGTGCCAAAATTCATCCATTTGTTAACGAATTACATAGTTATTAACAAATGTAACAAATGTATTACCGCGCTGTCCTTGATCTCTCGCAGTTGGTTATCATTGCCGATGCAGAATGAGGATACTCCATCAGCGGTATTGACCACACTGCTTAAAACGATTCCTTTTAAAATAACTTCGGCACATCTTTGACCCGTGGTCATGTCCCATTCGTAAATGGCGCCCTCTGATCCTACGCTTATTAATTTTAGATCAGATTGGCTCCAAGTCATAGCTTCGATTCTTCCCGTGTGACCTTTTAGAACGAAGGGATTCCTGAATCCAATCGTGGTGTAGACTTGTATGATATTTCCATTAACTGCGGCGAAAAGATGCCCGTTGTAGCTGAAGGCTACATCTTTGCAATTTCGTATAGGAAATTCTTGCATCGGAACGAGATCGTCGATCAGGATTATCATGAATCTGAGTTTATCGCTGAATCCAACCAGACATGAATGACCAGTTGGGTGTATAGCGACGCTGTGAACATCCTCCATGTATTGCTTCATCATGACTAAGCTTTCATTCTCATAATCCCACATGCGGACTGTACGATCTGATTCTCCACAAGTTATGAATATCGGCTTCCAGCTGCACATGGAAAGTCCAACTATCGGTCCGTGGTGAAGCTGCTGGCCTAACGGCTTCAGAGCCTGCGGTTCAGGATCCATGTTTATGTCCGGACCCCACAACTGGGCTCTGAACAATTGAGACCACCCCGTAGTCACGATCAAACGATCGCAACTTACGTTCACATTGATGGTATTGATCTGGTAAAGTTCGGTATTCTCTTCCTTCGATACTTGGGCTGGAACAACGTAGATGTTCCTCTTCTTGTATTTGTGGGGCCCTTCCTTTTCAAAGAGGACAATGGTTCCGGACCCAAAGCCGAAGGCAAATCCTTTGGAGAACGTGACTAGGCAGCGTACGTCGTGCTCCCAAATTCCATCGTCTCCACCTTCCAAGCTGGCCTGCGATCCTGAGACTTGCATAACGTATTCTTCTCTGATCTTTAAATTCATCGTCAAAGTCTCTACCATTTTGTAAATATTTTTCAAGTCTCCGTTCTCCAGGTACAGTATTCTGCCGTCTCTGGTACCCGCTAGGAGTCTGTCGGTGTTCAGCCAGGCCATAGAGCAGATCAGCAGATTGTCAGCCTTGGCAAAGCCGTAGGGACGCCACACGCTCTCCGATACAGTTAGAAATTTGAAGCAATAAGGACCACCGACGGCTACGACTCCGAGTTCACCTGGATTGCAGGCTATTACTTTGACAATAGCGGCTAAGTTTTGGGGATTCCCGACTTTAACGCTTGTTTCTACCTTCCCTTTTTCCCAATGGTAGAAGAGCATCGTCTGATCAGGTTCTCCGGTAACAGCTGCCAGATATTTGCTATCAAAGGTGAACGAGATGCTTGTGAACTTTGTCACGCCCGGAGCGTCGTACGGAATTCCCAGAGACTTTTTTCTCTTCAACGACGCTATGTCGTACACCGATATACTCGGTTTTTCCCCAGTTTCGCATACTGCAACGAATTTTCTTGAGAATAACAACGGTTAATTGATTTTTTGTGTCTTGAATCGAAATGTTCGTTTCGACGAGGGCAACTTACTTGTTCGGAGCAAGGGCTATGATATTGACCTGACGCCTTTCTGACAATCGGATAAGCCTCTGTTTCTTCTGATGAAAATCATGGACAGCAAGAGCGCTGCCCACGGGGTACAAAACTTCGGCATCTGAAATATACTGCGCGTTCCCATATATGTCCGTTCTCAATCCGTAAAAAACTTTTGATTGCAGAAGCGGTATCGCCATGTCTATAATACTGGAATAACTGTCCTCCTTATGTACCGTAACGTCGATCCACTCGCCCCAAGTTATTGTTGATCTAGTTTCCCTAGCAACGAACCCGAAAGAATGTTTGAAAGGAAGAAAACTTCTCTCGAAAAATGTAGAATAACATTAATTCCAGTTTATTTGCGACAATGATGCCTCACAATTTATGAAGCCTTATTACTTGTAATAATTGATACAAATTCTATAAACTTAGCAGCTCGATGGAACTCAACAAAAATAAATTGGAAACAAGATATGAATTATTTAGTGGATTCGAAGTACACTATTGTTCTCTTGTTGCGCGTCGAATTCTTCTCAAGTTCTCTGTTGAGAAACAGGTTCGATTTCTTCTGCCAAACGATTTCTGACTTCGATTCGACCCTATGGGTGGAGAATTATACTTTAATCGCTGTTTTACTTGAGCAATCGTTATAGAATAACAATACAAGGGATAATATAATTACAATATCGCCTTGGTGTCCCGTAGCTCTTCGATTTCAGACTTCTTTCCTGGAATCCCCACGCTATCTATGATGTCGACGTTGTACATTGAGTTGAGATCCTCAATCGTACGTTCAACAACTGCAATTTCTTCCTTCACCCTGCGGCGATCGAGTCTGATCCGATCGATGTCTTTAGTCAGGTTTTCGATGCTCTGGGTAGAAAAAGAACTTCAATATTACAACAACTAGGATAAAGTTTTGTGCATACTCACATAGACGGTCAGGGCATCACGAAAAATTGGAGTCTCTACGGATATTTCCTTCAGATATGATCTCCTGCGTATAAAAATAAAGAAAGTAAAAGAGGTGTGAGAGATGATATATGTATTTCTATCGTCTTGTGGGTCTGCTTACAAACTCTCCACATCCATTCGTTCGAGGTCTTCTTTTTCCGATAATATCCCAGCTACGACCTTACGCTGTTGTCCAACGATTTCTTTGTCCGCCGCAAACTTGGCGCTCAATTCCCCCTTTTCTTTGAGCAAAAATTTCTGCTCGTTACGCAGCGACACTTCAACATCCTCAATTGACCTCGATGACAGGTCGCTCAGTGTATTTTTCTCATCGGCTATCACGTTCTCAAGGTTTTGACACTGAATTTTTGAAAATTAGAACATTAGAACATAGCCCATAAAAATACAGCGTTTCTGGGATCCCAGTAACAATTATCGCTTGACAATATTACACACCCTCTGCACCTTCGCCTCTATGCGACTCGTATCATCGATAGCCTCTAGTCCTGCCATTATTGCTTCTAAATATATAAAGATTTCTAAATATGTTCGGACTCTCCTGTATTGTCTTCTTCACGACTGGAGGTATGACAAGGATATGTATGACTGCTTTGATCAAACGCTCGTAGAGTCTAATGGGACATGGATGATTATTCAAATTCTGTAAATTAGCAGTCCAGTAGCAAACGAGGTCGCAAATCGTGTTTTATGAGTGATCAAATTTTGATCTTCAAGCGTGAAATTTATCGCACGATTTTCTCCCTCGAAGTTTCAAATTCCCGAAATAAGTTATTTTTCTTCAGAGGCAATGATGCTTCATGAGGGACCTGATAAAATTCGTATTTCAAATTACGTCGTTGACGGACTGCATCGATACAATCTGCCAATCAGATCGCATAGAAGGCACGAGAGCGTCAAACTTCGGTGTGGCTACTCGCTATCCGATTGGCTCGTCGTTCGATGCGTAATCACCTCGACTCACGAACCGTGTGTGTTGGGTAGCCGCGTTGCAGGCGTCGCTGCTCGTCGAACGCACATGGCGATGGCGTCTGCTCCCTGTGCGATTGACGTAGAGTGATCTCGTCGTTAAATCATGCATCTGGATCGTTTACAGTGTAAATAGACGCGGAGTGATTACGCGGTGAACTTTATTCAAGTTCCAAAACAGTTCGACAGTTAGAAACTGTCTTTTCAACTAATAAAAATGGGAGAAACTGGGAGCGAAGAGGTTAGCCCGAAAAGTGTGACCGACATAACGGTGCAGGATCGGTGTAAGATCTGTCAGGAATTGTGTGACCCTTACAATAAGCCGGGGTTGAACTGCTCGGGTATCTGTAAAGGGAAGATACACGTGCGATGTTTGAAGCGTGGCGGAGTCCCTGGACCCTGCGTCGGCGACGTCTTCTTTCAGTTTACTTGTTCCACCTGCAGTCCGACGAGAGAGGAGATTCTGACGAGGGATAAAATGTCCTGGCTCAATGTAATAGTTTTAGCTCTTCACAATTTGAGAGAAAAGTCAAACGGCATCAGCAAGAGAGGCTACTTTCATTGGAAGTCTGATATCAGCAGTTTCGTCGATCGCAACTGGGACTATTTGTTCAGAAGGAATGCGTGAGTGGCTTAGACGCCGATTGAAAACCATTGAGAGGAAATAACTAGAGAACAGAAGAATAATTTCCGCTCTTTATGTTCCTTTTTTTACAGTAAGCGGAAGAAAAACTGGATCGGAACGATATCTGGAACCCTGTCTCACTACAGCGGCGTCTTCTTCAAGTCCGGCACCGCGGAACTCAACGAATCCGGATGGTGGAGGCTCATAGACAATGATCCTCCCCAAGTACTCATCGCCAAAAGTGAGTTGAGCAATTATAATAATGAAAGATGATTCTTGGGTAATGGACGAATGTAACTATTTTTTTACATAATAATAATTGGGCAGAGCCTAGTTCAGATTTTTTAATGATAATTTCAGGCGAGACGATGTCACACAGTTAACATGATTTTCAACGTTTCATCAAGTACCTATAATTAATAAAATATACTTATGTATATTTATAACCGCTTTGAAACATTGTTTTTGGAATTCGCCTCCAAATGAAAGCAAATTCGAGATATTTAGGAACGAAACCCAAATTTTAGAGTTTGGATGGTACAGGTTCTGTTGTAAACGTAATCCAGGAAAGACGAGCTATAAGAACATCGATACGACTTCGATTGACCTCTCTGAACTTTTTACAGATGGAAAAATCGTGGTGGAGAGGAAGAAGCAATTGGCTGGTCCGTCGAAGGTGGTTGCCAAGCATCGGAGCAGCCCAACACCCTCCGAATCTAGTATTTCCGTTGGCGAGGATAGCAACTACGGCGGAGAATCGTCGAGGAGTCAAGGACCGTCTATGTACAGCCGAGCCTACGTCCAGCCCAGCGAGACTTTATCGGATTTTCTGTTGGCCGAAGACGACGTGCCTGGTAAATTGATTACATGATTAAACATCGTGTTATCTGGTAGTACAAGATGTGGTAATGATTGCTCGGTACATATTGTGATTAACATTCTCTCAGATATGGATATGTTGGACGTCGACGATGGTATCGAATTGAACGTCCGTCGGGAATCGCCATCTTTGACTGATTTGATGAGCGATTTTCAGTACCAGAGTTATCAGCCCTACCAATCTAACAATAACCATCTAACACTCATGGACAGTTTTGCTCCTGATTGGGGAATGAACCTGGTATCCTCTTCCGAAATACTAAACAATCATCACAACATGAAAGACGATGGGAACGACGACGACAAAGAAGAGGAAGAACCGTACGAAGAAAACAGCAACGACAGTCTGAGCTCTTCTCAAGAACAGCCGATATCTTCCCTATTTAACGTCGCGGAGAAGAGAGACTGGCCTTGGAAAAGAACCAACGTCCCTGGTATTTGATTTTAGAGAGAAAAAACTCGAAGATAAATCGCAGTTTTTGTGAAATTGTTACTCAAATATTCATTTTTTTCAGTCGACAGTGAGAAAAAGGTGCGAATGAGTGACCAGGAAGAGGCATACGTTTTACAAAAAGTAGATAAACGTCGTCTAGAAGTGGCACCGCCAGCGATAAGACGATTGTACAGAAAACTGGCAATTCGGAAGTTGAAACGTGAGCACGGTCTGGCTGTATTCGACCTCGACTCTTTTGGCTGCAAACAAGATTCATCTCAGAGAAGTAAAAAGGGAAATAACCGAGTTCTGGACCGTTTCGTCAACGAGAATCTAGGAGGAGTTTACGAGCAAAGACTGCAGGGCTACAACGAACCGACGGCTGTTCATAGCCCGTATACAAATCGCATTCTGAAACCATTCATCAGAAGAGACACGTCCTCTCGACCTCAGTGGCTCAAATTGATGCAAGAACTCCAGGCTAAGGTCAATAAAAATAATCCAGAATGGAAACCCCAGACTTTGGCACCCATAGACTACTCCTACGTCAGACCGCAGCATATTCCAGCTATAAACAGCCTCTGCAGTCAATTTTTCTGGCCTGGAATCGACTGTGAGCTGAATTGCATAGTTTTCATGCTCTTATTTTCATCGTGAAACTCTTCAAATATCGTAAATAATGCGTTGAACTGTTTCTTCCAGTAACGGAGTGTCTTCAATACCCAGATTTCAGTTGCGTCGTACTCTACAAGAAATTGGTCATTGGATTTGCGGTATTGGTGCCAGACGTGGGCTACAACGAGGCTTACATATCGTTCTTTGTAACCAGACCAGAGTGGCGAAGAGCTGGAATTGGAACATTCATGCTGTACCACTTGATACAGACCTGCATGGGCAAAGACGTTACTCTACACGTATCGGCGACTAACTCTGCGCTGATATTGTATCAGAAATTTGGTTTCAAAGTCGAAGAATTTTTACAGGATTTTTACGACAAATACATCCCTTCAAACTCCAGAGACTGCAGACATGCGTTATTTTTACGACTAAGTCGATAACGTGTAGATTTTAGCTAACATGAATTAAATAATGATGATAATTATTCTACTGTAATTTTATCTAGATAGAAACATGAGAAGCGTTCCTAATAAGACTGATTATTTCGTTATTATTGTTCTAGTATAAAAATACGTTTCATACAAATTTTTCAAGCGAATTATGTAGTGTAAATGATATTTTGAACGATTAAAATAGTATTTATAACGATTTTCTTATTTCTTTATCCCTAAAGTGGTAAATTTGATGAAAAATCGTGACAAAAGTAACTAATATAAGCGTGTATATGCATTTGAACCAACAAATTCACGCTTTCAAAATCAATAATCAATATATTCGTTTAAAATTCCCGCTATTGAAGTAAAAAAAAAAAAGAATGACGATAACTCAAACCAGCGCTAATTGTTTTTGTTTTCAATGCCTTCTGTTTTTTTTTTTTTTTTGTTTGACGTTTTTAGGTTATGTCGGTCATCAGTCATCTATCAATTTTTAGTTGTTAAATTTTCTAGTTGCGAAGTAATAGGGGAAAAGATTAATTTTGTAAAAATAAAAATGGGCATAAATATTCGAATAAAGTGAAATGTAAATAATTTTTAGTGAGAATGAAACGGTATTAAAATTGTAATTGTAATAGATTTCTGTCAACGAACGACGTTGTGACGTACGGAAGTTGATGGAAGGTTCGGTTGGCTGGCCTCGAGCCATTTCTCGAAAGTTCCGGAAAGTACTAGACGAACGTTTGTATATATTCGCCGCGCAGCCTACGCCATACTTTAGTGCATCACAAGACGTGAAACGTACAATACGAGATATACGTTCCGCGATACGTGTTCGAGTTTATATTACAACTATCAAAGCTAGTTAAGTGATTTTAAGTGTACTTGGATTATTTAACGACATCTAAATACAACCGGGATACATAAATCCTAAAAGTAAGTAAAAAAAATACGGAATAACGATAATTATCATCCGAAAATATAGAAATTTAAAATAACTTCGCGTCCGTCTCGATCTCATCTCGCGCTAATATATATCACGGGACTATGAAGTATAAGAGAAAAAGAAAAAAAGAGGTAGGAGAGCTCCGCGATGATCGCGTACCTACGAGAATGGCAATGGCAAAGATTCTCAATCCACTTCTTCGATCGTCGGAGGTTTATTTTTGAGTTGTTTGGAATCGCTATACACTTCGATGCTATAGGTTTCATCATATCCATAAATAGACCGTGTAGATACGTGGGTGTGTAGGGCCCTCTGTCCCCTCTGTGCTCTGTATGTAGTGTATCGTCTGTGGCAAACGACGGACGACGGTGGAAATTGTGAGAAAATCTGCTAAATTCGATGTACCGTTATCACAGTACGTCTATAATCAAGATTTCAAACGCAACGCGATCGATAGTCTCCTCCTCCTCGGTTTAGATAACACCAAATAATCCACGTTCATTTTATTAATATAATCTGACGACCCTGCCTGTACAGCTGCTGCAAATTCTTTCATTTTTTCTATTCGCGAAACATCCTTGATAGAACGGTTTTCGTACTGCGAGGTCGTCAATCCGAGGTCGTCATTTATTTTGTTCAATTGAACGGTTTACTTTCTGTGTGTGTGACTATACAAACCGTGGATTGAGCTCTTTACACAAGGCTCTACAGATTTTATGACATTGAATTTATTCATTTTTAAATTAATAACTTGTCTCTTTTATTTATTTTCAATCCTTGGATCGCTGCAACCGATTGCGAATAATAATTAACGTATTTAAAAAAAAAAAATTTTATCTTCCCAACAAACAATTAAATCTCTTATCTGATCGAGCTTCTGAATTATCGTTGTTTGCAGACAATAAAATTATACGATTCAATTCAATCTAAAAGCCAATGTCATTCTCGCTTACCGTTTATCCGAAAACTTATCACTTTCTATTGACTGAAAGTATTTTTGCAATGATCTCAGCCGTGTAGCCATCCTATCCTTGTAATATGAATAATGCAAAGCGAATCGTTGCGCAATGAATTCTCCATGGTGGCGACAGGGCAGGAAAACCTGGAATAATAAGGGGAATTCCGATAGTCGGAAAAAGTCAGGGAATTCCACTGAGCCACAGGGAATTTTTTTTTCCTGTCACCATTTTTGTGATTACTACATTCAGTCAGGCCTTTTAATTATTTGAATCTCGCTTGTGAAGACGATAATTTTTTATCTGCCTCCGTTTTTCCTTCTGACTGCCTACCCGCCAAAGTTTCCGTGATTGCTAGCCTTTAGTAGTGATGAGTATCTCGTACCTAAGATTGACTTCAATTCTATGATTCCCCTGGAACAATTGTAATAATTTGCTTATGAAAATCATCTGGATTCGCTGAGAAAAGAGTACGAGAAAATTGATTTTCGGGCGGGAAAAGTCAGGGAATTTAATTCCACCTAAATTGTCGCCACCATGTTCTCGTTTATTTACTCTCCAACAAATTCGGGAAACTAACTAATCGAAACTATCGTCTGAATTTGTTACAGAATCACAAAAAATGGGTAAAGACTACTACAAGATTCTGGGTTTGCCCAGAACGGCTACCGACGACGAAATAAAGAAGGCTTATCGCAAATTGGCGCTAAAAAATCATCCAGATAAAAACAAAGCGCCAGGCGCGGAAGAAAAGTTCAAAGAAATAGCCGAAGCCTACGAAGTATTGTCGGACAAGAAGAAACGAGACATCTTTGACAAGTACGGAGAGGAAGGATTAAAGGGCGGCACCCCTTCGTCGGGAGGCCACTCCGGTCCCAACGACCCAGGATTCACCTCCTACACTTTCCACGGAGATCCAAAGGCCACGTTTGCTCAATTCTTCGGATCGGCGTCACCCTTCCAAACATTCTTTGACTTCAGTGGTCAGGGCAGCAACCGCATATTTGGATTCGGGGACGACGACATGGACGTGGATGACCCTTTCAATCTGGGAATGGGTCCGGCGAGACCTGGCGGTCCCGGAGGAGCTTTCAGATCTCATTCGTTCAATTTTGCCGGTTCGAATCCAAACAGAGGAGGAAGCAAGGATCGGGCGCAGGATCCGCCCATAGAACACGACCTCTACGTAACCTTGGAAGATATAACCAGGGGTTGCACAAAGAAGATGAAAATATCGAGGCGGGTAGTACAGCCGGACGGTTTGATAAAGAAGGAAGATAAAGTTCTGACGATAAACGTTAAGCCGGGATGGAAGGCCGGAACGAAGATAACTTTCCAGAAAGAGGGTGACCAGGGTCGCGGCAAAGTACCCGCTGACATCGTATTCATCATCAGAGACAAACCGCATCCTCTGTTCAGGAGAGAAGGCAGCGACGTCAGATACACTTGCAAGTTATCTCTCAAGCAGGCCTTGTGCGGTACGGTGATCGAAGTACCGACGCTTTCGGGAGATAAAATAACTCTGAATTTGTCTAGGGAAATAGTAAAGCCAAATTTGGTAAAAAGAATCCAAGGTCACGGTTTACCTTTCCCTAAGGAGCCTTCGCGCAAAGGAGATCTGTTAGTAGCGTTTGATATTAAATTTCCTGAAACGTTAACGCAAAGTGCCAAGGACATACTTTACGATACCTTACCGAACTGATGAGATTTAACAAGAAAAAAACAACAACAACAACAACAACAAATAAAAACGAGTAAATCATCTTGCTGTGCAAACAAAAACTGTAATCGATCGATCGATCATAGAGACTATAGAAGAGAGAGACTCTTGTGCGTTCCAGTACAATAACTTGTAATATTTGAACTTTTAGACACACTATATTGTCGTGATCGGTTAAATCCTTGTCCACGGCAAGTTTATGTAGTTTACTTATCGGATTATTATGAGAAGCAGGCTCGAATTTTGACGAAAATATTTGAAAAAAAGAAAATTCGTAGTCATTATTAGAAGTAAATTGGTTCCTTGAGAAAAAAAAAAAAAATGTATTTTGGTGATTGTTTCACGAAATTATCGTCTTTCAATTCAATATTATATTTTTTTTTCTGCCAAATATTTCTTGATTCGCACTGAAATACATTTTAGGACGGAAATATAAAAGCTTGCAAGAAAAAAAAAAAATTATTTTCTTTAATCAATTATCTCGATCCTGACAAGCAGCTTTTTTCCGTACATTCTTCAACTAAATAATTTGCGCAAAGAAATGCAAATATTATATTTTTATTTTTTATTATTATTCTTTTCGTTGAGATTCGATAAGTTATGTGATTACGTTGCGGGAGTGTCTGCGCTATTGTATGAGTCTGTATTTACTACTATGCTATTTATGTAATTATACTATATATATATTTTTTTTTTTTCGTTCGTACTGTGGAACTGTTGGTATGCATGAATGCTAGCGAACTGGATCGAATGAGTGATGAATAATTTTTCAAGTGCGATATTACAAATATATTATAATAAATAAAGAATGAGAAAAGAAAGAAAACTGCTCCGCGCTGTGTCGAGACACATGTATATTAATTATCGAATGGCTCTTGTATATGAATAAAAAGCTATCTACGTATTTGTAATATTAAAAAAGAATAATTAATTATGTATAATTCTAATTATTATTATTATGATTTTTTTTCCGTCTCTTTAAGATTTAATTATAGAGTTGGTTAATTATTTGTACACTAAATAAAAAAAAGAAGAAAATTATGTCAAGTTATTCGATATCCGTGTGGTTGTGTCACGTTCTTATATCTATCCTCCCTATTATACTATATATATATATATATTCTTGACGCCTTTGCCGCCGTTGCTCCGTTTAATCTAACTTTGTGTCTGTGTCACTGTTTTAAGATTTTTCATACCAAGGTGTGAGACCACTGTCGGTGAGGATACCAGCCGAGACACTCCTAAAATAGTCAGCCGCGACCGTGACGTCATCCGCCTACCATTCAAGACGCCCCTCCTTGCTTCTTTCTTTCTCCCCCTTCGGGTTGGTTCAACACTCTAAACGATGGCACAGATATATATTTATGTATCGGGGAACCTGGATCTTAACGTGTATATGTATTCCTATTGGGATCGCCGAACACATATTAGACCGACATGGAGGATAATAATAGCAATAAATAATATAAAAATAGGTGGAGGTCGTCGGTTGAGGTTTCTGGACCACTCAGGGAGATTCGGAGAACACTGTGTCGAGGTCAAGCAGTTTTGGGGCACGAGGTTCATAGACTTGTTCTTGTACCGATTCCTCCACAGTTTGTGGAATTTCGACATAATCTCTGTCCGTCCAGTCATCGTCGTGAAGAGAGTCTCCGGTATTGGGGGGCAATGTCGTTAGCAGCGGCAGGCCATCCGGTCCTAGACTCAAATACTTGATCAATTGTTCCGATAGTTCGTGTTTGCCAGGTCTGGCGTTCTGCGGTCCTAAATTTAGCTCCTCTTCCATGTTATGTCTACCCAATTCTTTTCCAAAGCGAAAACTCTCCGGTAGGCAGTGGTGTTGACGACAGTAGTAGTTGACATTCTGTTCGGCGTGACACCAAGTTCCATCGGGGAAATATGGGTCAATACCAAGATCGTTCAATTCTATCCTCGGGGTATAATAAGCGCTCCCATCTTTTCGCCTGCAGAATATCGCGCATGCCATCCAGGGTCTTTCGGGCTCATGAGGCGCCTGTAATCCGCTACCTCTGCTATCCAGTTCCGGTAATCTTTCGCTGAATATGCTGCACATCATCGTCCCATACTCCGTCGCAGTCTTTCTCTTCTTTTTGCACAGTCTATCATCCTTGCAAAGCACTACGTCGTAGCCAAATCCTTCGCAGCCATCCTCGCTATTATTTGGCAGAGGATTGTCGCAGCTTCTTCTCCTGGCTCGAGCTCCAGAGGCGCCTTGTATGCAGCCGCTTCGGCAAGATTCTTCCTTCCATGCGCTCCACCCTCCGGGTCGTGACCCTGTGGTCTGTCCGGGGAAGGAAATATGCGACAACGGAAGACACCGTCCACCTTGACACTCGCGCCCTTCCGCGCAGTAAGTTCCATCCAGCGCCGGTCCGGCGTAGTAGTAGCCGCTACGATGAGGGGTCTTGCATTGCAGAGATTGGCAGGCTTCGGAAAGAGTAACAACTACGGCGTCCTTGTCTCTCAGGAGGACCTCGCACTGTTTCTTTGAGTTCCAAGTCCTGCCAGGTAGACCAAAGAACTTTGAATGATCCAGAGATTTGTCATCGTTCGCTTTTGCCTCGTCCAAGAGACACGCCTTCGTGTCCGAAAGCTTACGCGCAACGTCTCGGCTGCATTCGGACCAAATAGTTTCCCCCTGGGTACCCCTACTAGGCGACATGATGTACCCATCCTTGGGACAAGTATTTCCGGTCGAGTCGTGGTGCATTCCCAAGCTTTCGGTGGAATGGAAAGAATGTTGATTAGGTCTAGGTGCTTAAATCTTCTAATCAAAAATAAATCCAGTATACTAACTTGTGCCCGATTTCATGAGCGGCGATGTAAACGGAGGTGAATCCTGCGGAGGGATATGGTTTTCCAAATACGTTGGTGGTTCCCAATTCAGCAATGACACATGCGTACTGGTCTAGACAAATTCCTCCTACCGTAGCCAGTCCCATCGTTACTCCACTCTTCCTGCCACCTTCGATGGCGTAAAAATCTAGACCAGATACGTAGAGACCCATATCCCAGTGATTAGGATGCTTATCGCCAACTGGATTATGAATTTTAGTATAATCACAGAAGGAGTCGAGCAGTTTGCTCCTTTCTCCGCCATAATGTGGAAGATCGTGCGGCTGCCTTTGCATGAGGTCTAAACGTACTAATGCGATATCTATTCGAGCACCTAAACTAGGATGATGATAAAGCGCTTGGACCCCGTTTATGTAAGCTAGTAACATATCGCGCATTTTTTCCTCGTCTTTGTCCAAGTATGGTGAAAATAGTTTGTAGCCAGCCTCGTCAAAGAATACTGCCAATTCTAACGTCAGGGATGAACCGACCCTGCCTCTCGCAGGCCTAGAGAATAAGTCGCGTTCCTGGCTGATGAAATTCGAAAGCACGCTGGGTCGATCCTGAACATCCTTGTGTAGCTTGACAGAAGGTGAAACGTAAGCTCTCCGGACCAGATGTGGCTCCTTCAGAAGTTCCCCAGAGCGGCTCTTTATTGGGTGATCGTCGAAGGACCAAGCGTTCTCATGACGCAGCGGCGTTATCTCAAGCGTTACATTTTCCATAAAGACAAGTCCATGCTGTTTTAAAAAATTGTTATCAAGTGATGTAATGCTCTAATCATGTTTTTTCACAAGTGGTGAACGGTGCGAATGAAAAGTGCTGTCATTGCACTCGTTAGTCTATTTACTCGTTCCGTTAGGAATGTTTGTTAATCGGTCGGCCTTCTAGATCAGATACTAACCACGGTACGACGATGGCAAACGCTGATGGCAGCAGAAATGAGACCATCTTGATGGAGATAATGACACGAAGAGGGCGCGCTTAGTTCTGGTACTTCTTGGGGTACGTTGTCCGCACCGTGTCTCCAAACTTTGAAACCTGGTGCCAAGAGTTTATCGTTTTTTCGCAAACTTAATTCCACTTTTTGACCAAACACTGTGAAAGTCATGGGAACCTGTATGCAATGATTTTTCACAGTTAATCAGAATTCTGCTTCTATGAAAGTACGCCATACGAGTGCCGTATGAGATAAATTGAACATCACCTGAGCTTCATTGTGCGAATTCCAAACGGGTAACAGAATAACTTCAACATCTTCCGGGATAGTTTGGGCGAGCGAGGATCTCGATAGAATAACTAACAGGACACTGAATTTGAGGATCATCTCGTCCGGTGTTGATTTCAAGTTCAATAGTGCTCGCTGCAGTGTCGAGGCATCATATTTATGTGGAATGATTGTGCGCCCGCAGCCATTCAATCACTGTCACAGGGACGTTATAATGCAAAATGTATGCTGGTGCCTCCATTAAATGAGACAGTGACCCCAACGTCATGAATAAATATCTTGTCCTATAAATTCCCTGCAATTGAAACACACATGGGTATATTAAATAAAAATTTAAGGCATTTGTCGGCTCTTTATCATTGACTTTCTCTCTCCTATTATCGTTCGTTCTCAATAACGACTAGGCAGCTCTTATCTGTTATCTGTAAGAATGTGTTCCACCTTTGTAAATCTCTGGAATGCATAGTGTGCAATCTCTCAATACGGAAGTACGGTAGTCCTATTGATATAATACTAATTAATTCACCCGCAGAAATCATGTGATTTCCGTTAGAAGTGAATAACGATACTGATAAGGTACTTGAGCGTCTGCTAATGCAATACACATGAATAAAACATGCAACTCTGATCATAGATAAAATTCTTTTCCGTACTACTTCGTTGTACCTAAGTTGGTCTAGCTATTTAGAAATACGGAAGAGAACGGCGTTCGGTCAGACTTACATCGAGTACGAATGTGCTTCTGTCTATGTTTACGGTAATTGATACAATGATTACATCAACGAAACGATCATTGGGTATTGAAATCCAATTCACGTATACTGGGTGATTTACGCCACTACTAAATTTGAGAAACAAATTCTTTGCGACATTCTAAGAATCGGGGTCTGGCCAAATTTCGGAAGCGACCTCAGTTTTCGAGTAAAAAATTATTTAGGTAAACTAATTAGAGGCCCTGGCATATCATCGGATACCGGAGGCTGGCAGTTTTTTATCAATTTTGAAATTGGATTTTTTTTTCATATTCTGCTTCCGGTGGACATATGGTGGGGCGTCATGTATCCTTTTCTGCAGAGATTCAGTTTTTCGCATTTTTTTTTCCATGTACAGTGAATCACCCTGTCTGAATAATGAGATCTACGGTTATTATTAGTTATATTTTGTCGAGGATGTTTATGAGAAGGTAAAAGAGAATAAAGCTTTTTTTTTTGCTTGTTACAAAAACCTTAGTATTAAAATATTCCAATAAAAACAATAAATAATAATCATGATCAATAGTAATAAAATTAATCAATAGATTCGGCAGTGTATATAACATACTACAGTCGGCAGGTGACTACATTACAATATAACTATACGTACTGTTGTATAGGGGGGGATTATTAAATAATGATTCGTTAATTACAACTATATGTTACAAATGAAGCGCTTTTTACATTCATTGGCAATACATAATTAAATTTCTCATTATATAATATATATACTTTTTTTTTTTCATCTTATCACACTTAGAGTTACGCTACAGTATCGAACGAAGAATTGATTATCTCAAAAATAATTTTACTTCATCTTTGCATATTCGGTATTGCTTCAATAAGATTTTCTAAATCAATCTTTGTTAATGTATTCAAATAAAAATATTTATAAATCAAAAAATGTAAATAAAAATTTCTCTTAGTTTCGATTACAAATACCGACGTCAAGATACCTATTCTGGTTCAGGTATTTTATATGTTATAATAATTGAAATGAAATGAAAAAAAAATCAGGATTTACCGACATGTCAATAGCTATAGTACATTATATGAAACACAGATATTATATACATTGTCACACGAAAATTTGGATAACTGAATAATTGCGATACAAGCATTCTTCACAAAACAAAACAACACATTTATACCTTTTATACCTTACATTATATTTGATATAATTAACATTCTTCGTGTTCACGCTTAGACCAGCTTTGCGAACATCGATTATTGTGTTTCCTTTTTTTTTTTTTTCGTATTGATTCATTTAATTCATGATGAAATACGTGCCAAGTCTACATTGCTGGCATCTTTAGAAGACATACATAAGTAAAGCTTTCGTGATTAAGTTTAATAACTATTCGTAGCCAAGGCTCAACAAAACGATTCTTCAGTTTTACTCTCCAAAAAAATCTACTGAAATAAAGAATAATGAATTTCACACCAGCTATACGCGCACAACAGTGTAAACTTGGCGAGATAATATGCCCAATGTTATACAAAACTCTCCTGGGGTCTTACTTGTAACTTACGACGGCTGTATAAATATTTACCGTTTCTAGTTTATATATCCTTCGATGAAAGAAAGGAAGTAGAAAAAAAAAATAATAACGAATGAAAAATTACGTCCATCGTAAACTGTATAGTAGAAAGTTTTTTTGACAATCCATTAAATACACCGACTTCAGCTCCGAGTAAATTATTTTCAAGAAACCAATTTAGTTTCGGTTAGTAATTAATTTCTGATTGTGTATTGTAAAAAGCACTTCAAATGTAATAGGTGGGCTGATGAGGGATAGGATGTTAGGATTGATCACCGTTCGGTGGCCATTGCCCAGAACTGTGCCAATCCCAGTCCTTTCCCTTCGGGCGAAACTTGCTGGTCCCCCCAGAGTTATTCCAATCCCTGTGGAAAAACTTCTTTTTGAAATGGTGTCGCTCGGGATCGGGTTGTTGACGCTGGTACTTCAGAGGTACCGATGAACTGTTATTATTAGCCGATGGATTAGGGGGACGTGGACTGGTCGGGGAGGGGGTTCTCGGAGGACCTAGAGCCTCGTCGGGTGATGGAACTACGGGCGGGGGACCAGTCACTGTACTATCGGAGCCCAAACCGCTGTCTGGACTTGTATTTACTCCTTCCGTCGATCTCCTGCGTTTGTCCAATTCGGTGGATGCGAATGCAACCAGTCGGTCGAACCCTGAGGTTATTCGATCCTGCCAGTCAGCCTCTCCATCTGTAAAGCGTACCCCTAGCTCAACCAATGATCACTCGATCTCAAATTGAAGATAATCCTTCAATATTTTGTCATAAAAATAAGCCAATACCAACATCGTATCCTCCGCCACCATTAAAGCGTCGTTCCACAACTAATATTTACTCAATATACTATCTACTCAAGCTATTATACTTTTCATGCAATCTTACTTCGTATTCTCTTGTGGTCGTAATTCAATATCGATAATTTCCCTCTGCCTCGGACTTACTCTACTCTTTGTTTCCCTCGGAGAATTCAATTAGTTATCGAAAGTTAGTTTCAGCAGTTTGTCTCTCATTGCAAAGTTTGTTTTTGTGTATTCTTCACGGAGCGAAGGTAGAAATTTAACGGATTCTAGCAGGATTTTGTTTGCAATGGCTTATTTTCATGGAAATATAATTGGATGAAAGTGTGTGATAAAGATATTTAATAAGTATAATAACGACGTGTGCTATAAAAGCTGAGTGCAATAAACAGTGAAATGCAAGAAAATAAGAAACAAGGTACTGAGAATGTAATAATAAAGGTTTGGAACAACCGCTGCGGGAAACAACTCACCAGCAACCACGCACCAACCCAAAGGCAGCCATTCTTTCTGATTTCTCCCTCTGTTCTGTGCGTCTCAATCTCTAACAAAACAAGCTTCAGGGGTTGTGAGTGAGATTGAGTGTGTGACAGACAGAGCTAACCAACATACAGCTACAGTGCATCTAACAAATACATCGAACAACGACAAAAAATAAATATAAATAAAAAGAATTAGAATAACCAGCTCCGTTAAAAAGATATAAATATTTAGATACGGTTTCAACGGAGATAATAACTGCAAATCATAGAGTGCAAAAATGATAAAAATTAAATAAAATTAAAATAAAATATACCTAACAATTAATATTCTAGTACAATGCGCAGCGGAAAGGAGATACAATTCAGTCTACCAAGATATTAGAGCAGAGTGTTTAGTAGAGAGTTATCCAAACAACAGTCCGGCGATCAAAGTCAATCTCATACCATCCGAGAAGATTACTTTTAACATGCGCCCTTCGCAGAGACGGTACTATATCCGTCCGGTCTGTTGTTTCAACGTTAATTTACATACGGGGTACCCCAATATCATTCTGCACGCAACTTGATGCCGACTTTTCCTCCATCGTTTTGATCATTCGAGTAAAAGTTCATGCGTTGCTGCACTAAATCACAGTCTCATTTAGACTTCGTGCTTCGATTACTGCCTCATGACATATCTTCGAATCGAGAATCTCTCAAAACGATGAAACAAGTCTACAAAATAATAGCGGCGGCATGGACTGGGAAACCGAGTAAATTCAAAATCTGTACGAGTCAAGACTTGAGTCGGTCCAATTTCTTCACTCACCGTCGTCCCCTGCTGCGTTGCGTTGACGTTGAGTCGCCATTTGCGGCTCGTCAACGAGGGGGGTAGACGTATTCGAATGGGGTTCCACCGAAGGACTCAAAGGTGCACCGCTTGTGCTTACTGATGAAATTGGTGTCTCAGTTTTTATCGATACCACCGAATGCGATTGCGAAGGTGCTCCGTTTCCATTACTGCTACTATTCCCGCTCGTATAACGCGGGTAGGGTTGATACCTACTGATAAAATGACGCAAACTTTAAATTCATCACCATTCGATGAACGATGCTGTTTCATTGAATGAAATGACCTGTGGAAAGAAAATACAATACCTCCTACTGCTGACAACAGTCGGTTCGCTTTTGACACTACTCGTCGTGATATTATGATTATTGAGTATTCTCGCATGAAGAGAAGCAGCCAGTCCTTCGACCGGCAGTAATTCTCCGTTTGGTGTTGTTTGAGAAGATTGTACAGGAAGAGAAGGATGAGATTGCGTCGGAACCTGGGATGGATTGTCGGTGAAGTAAGACTCGTGATAAGGCTTGATATCAGCTCTCGGAAGCTGAACCGGTGTGTACCTGAGAAATTACATCAAAGAATGAAGTAAAATTCGCAAAAGCAACAATCTATTGCGCTAGAGCGAGGATACTGACCTCTGCGGTTGCGTAGTGGGGGTGTATAGTACAGATGATCGAGTGGCAGTGACAGGAGTAGAACTGGTACTGGTAGTCGGATTTGGGGTGGGTGCGTAGCTAGCGACATGAGCGAGAGTGGCCAGTCCCGCGTCTCCTTCGGCGCTAGCAGGTCTACTAATTGGCGAATAAACTGCCTCAGCTCGGACCATGACGCTCATATCAACTGCAGCATTTATAATAGATTGATTAGAGATTTCAAGGGTCCGTTCTATCTCTCCGCTCACTAGATCTCCGATCGTCCTGGTACCGAGGATTCCCCCATTTCCTCCTCCTGCACCGCCACTTCCGGTGCTACCTCCGCTTCCACCACCTCCACTACTTCCCGAACCTCCGCTACTTCCTGGTCCCGATCCTGTCCCTCCTCCTATCCGACCTTCCTGAGTCGATTGTCGACTGTCCAGTGTGGATCGGTCCGTCGTTAAATGCGAGGAGAGACGCTCCTGAGAAAGATGTCTCCGAAGTGCCAGCTTCGCTGGAGAGACCTGGAGAAAAGTAATGGTTGTAATATGTTATATTTCATGATGCTATATACAGCAACTAACGGCGTCTTACTTGTGTGTAATCAGGTGTAGTGACGTTCTGTGGCAGTGCGACACGTTTTCTCTCCGGTTCGGCTTGTTGTTGCATCTGTTGTACCTGCAACTGCATTTGTTTGCTTCTATTCTGTTGATCCTCGTTTAGAACGCTTGTAATTATACTCTTTAATCTATCTTCAAAATTAGCTACTCTCGGTGGTTCCTGTCCCTTGTTTGCCGATTCCCTGCAGTTAGCTTGAGATTGTACCGAAGAAGATGTTGGAGAAGTGAAGCTGAGCGTCGCTTGGGGTAATCTAGCCCTGGCAGTGGTCGCTGTTGTTGCATTCGATCTATTTGGTATCCTACCAGCTTCTATCTGTCTCCCAGTTTCTAAAATTTTTTGGGCTAATATTTCGGGATTGTTCTCCTGAATCTTCGCTATATCGGGGACGTCGGGCCACTCCTGAGACCTCGATCTTCCCTCCCTGCTCTTACGTGACGATCCACTTTTACTCTGCAACGGTTGGTGTTGATTCTGTTGATGTTTCGATCCCGCCGATTCTCGCTGCTGTTGTTGAACTATCGCAACCGCTTGTTTCTCGTTACTCGCTCTCTCCAAAACATTCAACTCGAGCTCCAGTTTTGATACCTGTTGAAATAAAACATGAATTCAGATATGAAGTACGATTTTATTCGGAGAATCAATTTTGATCGGTCTTGAAAATTTAGATACCTGTGAATGTAGCCTCTTGCGTTGCGACAATGTGGCTGAGATTTCCTTCAGTATATAATCTTGAGTGAGAGATTGCGACGGGTTTGGAACACTGTTGTACTTTTCTTGTAATTCTTGATGTCTAATGGCAGTGAGTCTAGACTGTTCGGCTTCCATTGAAGAAACCTGTGCTTGAAGTTTGCTCGCTTTAGCTTGAAGCTGCTTATGCCTCAATACGATTTCCTTTGCTTTGGCCAGCAGGTCACCAGGGGAGGTGGCATTTATCCCCAATTCAGTCATCCTAGCTTTCAACAACGCAACGCTGTCGTCGATGAGTACTTTTATCTGTTTTTCAAGTTGAGCAGCCCTCGATTGCAGCTTCGAATTTCTCTCCCTCTCCTTTGCTATGTCTGTATTCACCGAGACTCTGTACCCCGGGGTCCTCATTGAATCCAGCATTCCCATAAATTGGTCCCTGAAATAAATCAACAACAGTCAAACACAAAGTCTTTGAAACCCAAGAAATGGCAATGTGGATGCGTAGCAATGTACCTATAAAGATCAAGAAGAATCTGAAGAGCGTAAGGAGTGGCAGACGGGGCAGCGGGTATGCTAAATTCTTCATGAACGGAGGTAGAATGTGGCTGTAGAGCGAGGGAGAGCGAAGAAAGGTGTTGATCGACGCATCCGGGAGCAGGGGGTGGTTTCTTTCCGAGAGCTTGAGGCGACGTGCTCAGTAAAGTCTGGCTGTGAAGTAAGTCCAATCCCGAAATATTGAGGGCCTTTTTGGGTTTTGCTTTCTTGACACCTCTACCTCTCTGCCGGCCTCTGGCCGGAGGTCTGGGAACTCCGTTTGTTGGTTTTCGGTTTAATTTCCTACGTAGCTTAGAAGGTTGTCTACGGCTCTTCAGGCCACCGTCTTCCAAGTCAGAATCACTGTTTGTACCTAATTGCTCCGAGTTATTGGGGCTGTCCAGTTGTCTGGATAGATCTCTCTTTGCTCTGTCGCCCCTCTCGGTGCCTCTACTCGAAGTTCTACTACTATGACTGGCAGTGATGCTTATCACAGAATCAGATTGTTCCATGTCCATAACTCCCGTCTTGTTGTTCTTGAGCCGATGAAAGTACCGCTCAAGTTTAGTCCTATCTATAACGTGGAGATAATACGACACCGGTTTTCCGGTCCACGAGACGGATCCTTTGAGCGGGGACATCTCTGACACGTGCATAATTGTACCTATATCTAAAACGAGAAAAGTCCATCGGTTAACGATGCATCGTGACCTTGTTCAGTCGTGACAATAAAAAAAGTAACTCTTCTCTACCAAGGTAATAGAAGTTTACACACATCGTACATGTTTTCGGTTTTCAGGGATGACCGCTAATCTACCTACCACTCAGATTACGGTCAGTAATGCGAAAGTTCAACGGGCAAAATGACTTTGATGAAACTATCCTTGCGCCGTCCCGCAAATCGGCAAAACGTTCTTTCAGTTGGTGATCCACGGTCGGTCCGAACGCAAAATTGTTCACAAAAACAATCGTCGCTCCTGTTATGCTCTCCCTGTGCTCGTCCGCTAAAAAATCTCCTTTCACCAGGCGATATTCTCCGCATCGTTTTCCATACCAACTCAACCATTTGCGAAAATTATGCTCCATGCTCTGCAAACGGTGAATAGAATATTCAAACTCCGTAGAGAATTATTCCGTTGGCGTGAAATGTATTTTTTCTTACCTGTGCATATCTTGATGGTACATCGGCTCTTTCGACGCCAATACATATTTTACAAGCGGTAGCGGCAGCCATTTGAAGAACTACCTGACCTACGCCAGAACCCAAGTCAACGAATACGTCGTCGTCGGTAACATCGATCTGATCGATCATTTGGCAAACAAGTTCGTAGCTTGTTTCTCCGTAAACTTCTGGCGAAAATGGTTCGTACTGATTTAATTTATCTGGCTCTAGTACCGCTTGATTATACGTCTGTTGAAGTATATGGCGAAGCAGGCCTCTGCTCGGTCTTTTATTCAGTCTTTGCATTGGCAGACTAGTACCCTTTTCCTGAAAATTATTATATCATTATCCGGCCTCTAACGAGGTTTGAAACGAGTTTTAGCTTCAAAATTAGTTTATTCTGGACCATTTATCTGTATAGATTGTCAAAATCTTCATCTTGAGCTACGATGCTTTGTTAGTTTGGAATTATTCACGTTAGTAATTATGATACGAGATATATCGCATAAGCGTAAGTTAGATGCTCGAAGCGTGAGATAAATAGAATAAGTTATATACACAGTGAAATCCTGATTTAAGTTCCCATATCGAGGGCTTCTATTTCGAGTTCCTGGAGAAAAAGTTTGATATTCTACTTACAGATTTACAATCCACTTAGCCTGTAACTCAAGGAGATTACATTAAAAGTTTTCATATAAATCTGCATAGTTCTACGATATCACCCTGGAATATTGTCGAACTGCTTCAGTATTTCTATACCGTGGACTGGTTCGACCTTTGAGCGTGACCAGCCGGCGAGTGGATAAAATAAGTGCACAAGTGCCCAAGACGCACATTGATCAGCAGGTAATCGCTTAAACTGATCGTGAGATTAACTTAGATTTCCAGTTTAAACAAAAGTTGACGATATGTTTTTCGAGGCATGATGTAAGACTAGTGTTATTTTTCTTTCAGAAATCTGTACAATTTATCGCTATCGAAGTAAAGTCTAGCTGCAATTAACAAACCATTAGTAATGTCCTGATATTTTACATTTTTTTTTATCCTATGGTTACCATATCCAAATTGTTACTGTGATTTTTTTTCTGTTCGATAATAAAAATACGATAAGCTTATTCTCCAGAGAAACGTTAAATAGGGATTTTTCTGTTCGAATTGTCAAGTTGATCGATGGAACGGAACTCACCAGTTGAACCCGACTATCGATAGCTCTGTTAAATTTGTCGCATAAATTTTTCATGCTCTCATAATTATGCGTATCGTAATTGCATAGTATGTTGTTCTCCAGGGGCATTTTTAAGTCGGGTAAATCCTCGCATACCCATCGCATCGTTTCGACAACATCAACTGCTCCGTCATGTCGATCCTGTTACGAGCAAAGTAATAAATGTGTTAATAAAAAGCTCATCTCGATACCGATTGTGAAACTAATAAACCTATTTATATCCTCAGTTGCTGCGCGATAACGATTTCTAAGAGGTTTGTGCAACAAATCCCAGCGTAGAAAAATGCAACGCCAGAAATATATTTACAACGTTGTTTATACACGAGCCTATTCGGCGATATTATAAATAACCCGGACCCCATGCTGTGCAAGTTTTTTTTTTCATCGTTGTCAAATGACCAAATGCAAGAGAAAGAAATTATTTAAGGAGATCCGAATATTTGAAAATGCATTTTTCCCTTAAATTTTTAGACAGAAATACTTTCGGTTTCTTTTCTCTTCTTTCCATGTCAGTTGAACATAGTTAATAAATACGGGGATCTAGCCGTTCATAAATGCTGTGTACACTGTGTGATTTATTTGGGGCAATAAACTCTCTAGGGTTTATTGACACGGCCATATTTTGGTGAAAACTGTAATTCATTCGAGCATTTACGACCATCCCCCACCATATATTTTGAGTAACAAATTTTCTTTCATTATTCAACAGGGGCATGTCCTAGTTTTATGGACTTTGGGTTAAAAGTAGAGGATAAATTCTCTTTACTGCTTTGCAAATTGCATAAAAAAAAAATCCAAAACACTTGTTTTATCGCAACAAAGGAGTTGTCGAAGCTTTCTATGCGTAGAGAAATGTTGATATTATCGATGAGAAGTAAGTAATAAAGTTTCACAACGTTACTAATCGAATATTGAGACTGAGAATTAGGGCGCAGAGTTTTCTAGTCGTAATAACAATATTTCATCGCTTTAACAGACGATAACTGAAGCTAAAGCTCTAGGACCGATCCAATGTCATTATGTGAGACTGACCTACATGGCTATATTACTTGTTTACAAATGCATGTGCGTATAACGGATAATCCAAAAGCTGAAGCCAACTGAGTACACTAACTGAGGTTGAAAATTACCTTAAAAAAAAAAAAGAAGATCAAACTGTCCGAATAAATTATTCCCGTTTTGTTTATATCCTCAGATGACAACGACGAGTTTAGTGACGAAAAATATTATCAGTATTTCAATTGGGTAAATTCTTCTAACCTCTTTTGTTACAAATGGACAAAGACCTTCGATTGGAATAAGTCAAATTGACGATAGCGAGCTTCCAAACGACGATGAAATGTCACAGGAATAACATAAATATTGTATACAGATTTATTTATAATATAATAATGTAAAAATTTTAGTGTATGATGATTTGACACGTGTACAGGTCGACTATAACACCGTTTATCAAAAACAATTGTGATAATTTTATTGTGTAAATAAATAAACAAATATTTTGACTTGAATAATAATAATAATAATAATAATAATAATAGTGGGAAAAAAAGAAGAATGCGGAATGCGATGATAATAGATAGATAGATAGATAGAGTAATACTCACGTTTCCTGACCCAGAGGTAAGAGGCCACTGATAAACTATGGGTTCAGCTCCTGCTGGTGAGTGCAATCGTAATTCCATATTTGCTCGAGTCGTCGATTGAATCGGTATTGTTGACGTTGGATGTTGTAAAAATGCTAGTTACGTGACGTAACCGCCCAGAGTCCCGTTGGCGCGCGAGCACTAGGACACCAAGACCACGTAGAAGACGCTCGCGGAGCCTCTCCGCTTGTCGACTTCTTTCCCGTACATTAAGAAAGTAGATTTGTTTTTCTAGCGCTTGGCGCCTTCGGGCGCGCTTATGGGTTCGACGACTTATTCGCATCCACCACAATGTATACGAAAGCGGAGGAGGACACGCGAAATAAACTAAACACGACACACAGAGCACGGGTCCCGCGACAGAAAACACAAGTGGAATGGAGCGGAGCGGAGCGGAGAGCGTTTTGGGGGGGGATGACGACATCAAAACATGGCGTCATGCCTTCCCGTCGTCCGCGACTGTGGCTCGCCCCTCTCTCTCACTCCCACGTACTCCGATCCCTTCCGTCTCTCTCCATCTTCTCTGGCCGACGACCCATTTGGATTCGTAAGGCTAGGCATAAGCTAAGGCCTCTACGCATGCGGGATGAGGCGAATCAACGAATCCGAACTAGAGAATCGAGTTTCATGAATTTTCATACGGAATGAATAATATGAATACTCCAGCCGAATGGCTATAGCGGAGAGATAGGAATATCGCTTTTTATAAATATTCGAATTCTTCGAGTTCCGTCGATTCGGGACGAGGCATTATACCGCTTTGTTTATTTCTCGGTTATTTCTTAACCTCGGTATACCGTCTGTCATGAAAGAAAATCCCCAGCTGCCGCTGTCCCCGCGGGGACAAGACGAAGGCATGGGTCTCGTCCACTGTCTCGTCACGTAGGCACGGAACCGCTAGTGTCATCTCGCAGGTAACTTCGAAAGCTGCTGGTAGGATTCATCGCGGAAATTTGTATTCAGATTCTTCTTTTTTTTTCATATCTCACAAGTCAGTAGTTATATTAGAATAACCGCCTGGTCATTTCGAACACTCTGACCGAGAGTTCGTTCGACTTTTTTTCTTTCTTGTACATCACGTATACGGTAGAGTAACGGAAGTTAATTTAATAACTATAACCGTTAAAGTATAATTGCGATTTGAAAAAAATTTATATAAAAAAAAACACTGAATAAGGAGATAGAGAGAGAGAGAGAGAAAAGGAAAAAATATATTCGCACCTCCTCGCGGAAACTTGAGGAAACTATGCGGATTGTTGATGAAAAGATAAATAAAAAAAAAAACGTTGAAACGGTAATCGCTACGTGACGTGTGCCTAGTGCCTACCGAGTGTTCCTTAATAATTATACATTGTATACTATAGATGAGAATTTTTCTATTAGGATAAATTAGAGTTTTAGAAATAAATCGACGATATGTCAGACGAACTCAAGCTCGATCATAGAGCTAAAAAACGTATTAAAGAGGTTAAACGAAAGGCTAGACCAGGTATGCACGCATCGTAACCTAACCCCACACCCCTAACCTAGTATAATTTATAATTTATAATTTATAAACTATTAAGTATTTTCAGTAACGCGATACGGGCGTGTGAATTAGAATTCCGAGACACACGACGAGATAATTAAGATCGATGGTTATTTTATTTTTCCTCTTTACAGAACTCGGCGATAAGATCGCGTGGTCTCAGCATGGTTATCACAAAAAATTTTCTACCTTTTGGGAGTTTACAGACAACGTCGATCACATAGACGAGAGTTCGGTGTCGCCCGAAGAGTTTATAGAAAAATATGAAAAGCCTTATATACCCGTAGTGATAAGAGGAACTCAACGCGATTGGAAAGCGCAACACAAATGGACCATCGAGGTAGAGAAATGTTAGAATTTTATAAATTAAATCGCTGTATAATTTTTGTTGTCAATTTTTTTAGAGACTTGCCAAGAAGTATAGGAACCAGAAATTCAAGTGCGGAGAGGACAACGAGGGGTACAGCGTCAAAATGAAAATGAAATACTACGTTCGTTACATGTTGAATAACGACGACGATTCTCCGCTCTACATATTCGATAGCTCGTTCGGCGAACATCCTAGACGCAGAAAATTACTTGAAGATTATTCCATCCCTCTTTACTTCAGGGATGATCTTTTTCAGCACGCCGGAGAACACCGAAGACCCCCTTACCGATGGTTCGTCATGGGACCGGCGAGATCAGGTACCGAAACGACCGGTGTTTTATCACGGATGCGTATGACATTTTTTATTTCTCGTCGAAACAGGTACGGGGATCCACATAGACCCGCTGGGGACTAGCGCTTGGAACGCGTTGATATCGGGTCACAAAAGATGGTGTCTGTTCCCCACGCACACGCCGCGAGATCTGTTGAAAGTAAGCGCGATGGAAGGTGGGAAACAGAGGGACGAGGCTGTTACTTGGTTCTCTACAATTTATCCTAGAACCAAGCTTCCCTCGTGGCCGAAAGATTGCCAACCTACTGAGATATTACAGGGCCCTGGAGACACCGTTTTCGTTCCGGGTGGATGGTGGCACGTAGTTCTCAATCTTGACGACACGATTGCAGTCACGCAGAATTTTTGTTCGAGAACAAATTTTTCTGTTGTGTGGCACAAAACGGTGAGATTAATTGACCCTGTGCGAATCAGTTAAATGCTGGCTAGAAGGCTGTAAGAATTTTACACTGTGATCGACAGGAAATTATCTTGTGGAATTTTTTAAAGAGAATCAAGGTCATCGACCTCATTAGCTTATGCGGAGTACGTAGACCAATATTTGATTTTTGCATGAAAGAAAGAATCGTAGGGTACAGCTCAACGACCTTACAAGTTATTGTTTGTTCATCGAGTTCAACAGCTTTTTTTTTACTATAACTTCGAAACCAATTTAGGAACATTTCCAACTATTCATGAGATAGGATATTAAATACTCCTATAGCAATGAATTTTGCGCAGTTGAAAAACACGACTTAAATTTCTCTCAATCATAATTTGGGTCCGTGGGGTTTTTCACTGTCTTCTTATCTTAGGGCGAAGATTGATGATTGATATCAGTTTTTAGTATATATCACGTGCTGTTATTCTATACGCGAAATACGTAATCTCAAAAATCGATGAAATTGCTAAAAGTGTATAATTATTAATTTTTACAATCAGTTACTTTCGCAACATATCTTGACGCTAATTGGTCCTTTTCGTTCGATTTAAAAAAATTATATTCGTATATCCGTCCCTTAACTCCTTCAGATTCCTATATCAAGTAGCAAGTAAATGCCTGAACTGTTTTTTATGATAGTATATGAATATTTCCAGGTGAGGGGAAGACCGAAATTGTCTCGCAAGTGGCACAGAGTACTTCGAGATAAAGAGCCCGAGCTCGGGGCCCTAGCTGAAACAATCGATGTGAAAGAAGATACCGGAGTAGCGAGCGATTCTTCGAGTGGATCTTGCAGTAGCTCTTCGAGTAGCAGCAGCAGTAGCCAATCTGACGAGAGTGCCGATGACAGTGGGCAAGAGTCACTCACAGCACACAAGAAAAAGAAACGGTAATCGGATAGTTGCTCATTTTTGTACACTCGAATTATTCAGTATTGGGTTTCAAAGTTCCTTTATGAATGATCGTGTTATTAATTCCAGGAGAAAACTAAACAGCTGCCAACCCTGACAATATAGTATCCTTGGGACCTCCAGAGACCTCAGACTGTACAGTATTACGCAGCAATTATTGTTTGTACCAAGATTAGATATTGTAATTATTATTACCGTATCCCTGTTCATAATAAAATAAATGCTAGATAATACCAAAACTGTTTCACTTATTTTGTATGATATTTTATTCATTATTATTGTTTTCAAGCAGCACTAGGCGTAAGGTGAATCGAATACCTCGTTTTTTCACGTCACAGCTGCGACACGTGGTCGTATCGTTTATTTTATCATTAACAAGTTAGCTAAAATACGTATTCGATAAGAAAATACTGTTGTTAATTGCAATACTAAATTTATTCCTACGTTCCGTTAGCTGAGTTGGAACTAAACGATTCGTTCGATATACTCGTGATTACAAAAAATGGAATTACGTATACATTATACAATCGAAATATCCTAACGATCGAATATCATAAAAAAAAATAATTGACTACTAATTTACAATTGGAAAAGTAGCTTCGCCTCAGCGCCTCAAGGAGTTGCTTCGTTGTCGTTGATCTCTCTTGTAGTAGTGCCATAATTTCACAGACCCATCGCTTCAGGTTCGTAGTTCAGTTTGATGGCAGCCATGCAAAGCAATAAACGAAAAAGTAAACAACACAGATGCAAAATAAGAATGATTTTGTCAAATTATTATGCGAATGATGAAACATTGAAACAACAATAGAATGATTATTCCTGATAATTTAACTAAGATACTACAACAATTTTTGGCTCGACAAATCAGCTGAAAATTATCAGCCGTTATCAAATAAGTTGAGTAAATAGCACCGAGAGGGTAACTCCTTCGCAGATCAAATTTGAGATCGAGATTAACGTACTTATTACTCGACACGACCTCCGAGTCTACGATAAACTTATCAATTTTCAAATAACAAATTCAAGTTTGTTTGAGGATTCATTATACCATGTGAACAAGTACGTAGGAACATTGAAAGCTCTGGTATAGTAATAACTGTGCTCACATAAATCTATCGGATTATACCAATGCTTATAAATGGATTCGAAAATATATTCTATCCTCCTTCATTTTGATTCATACTCGCGGTATACGAGAAGCAAATTAAAGTGCAGGTATCATATTATGAGAGAAAAACAGCTGTAACACAACACGATAAAAGAACAAGTGAATAAAATAAGTTAAAGCGATACTGTGGACACGGACATAGTAAGCGAGGAGTCGGGTATTCGCCACAGCTTCACTTCTCCGGAACTGTAATAAATCATTCCACACCTCGTTAAATCTCTTCTCATCAGAGTACAATGTGGATAATATTGCGCAAATATCTACGAGACGTAAAAACTTTGGACAAAACGACGAATAGAATAGCCGATGTGACGATGAAAATGTGTTTCACTCACTTGCTAGCTGTAAATACGTGCTGCTGATTGGTAACAACGGCGTTGATAGCTGAACTGTGAGCCCGAACTTCACCCAGGAGACTGCACTCTCCGGATTGATCGCGCGGAACCGACCATGCCCTCAGTAAACCACCGCGACAACCGGAAACCAGAACCGAACCGTGGTTAACGGTGCACAATCCCAGAACCCAATCCTTATGGGCGTTGTTCAAGGACTGAACCAGCTCCATTTTATCAAGATCCCATCTCTTGATGCACATATCTCGAGAACCTAGGAAAAAACGAATAGTTCAGTCGAGTTATCAAATTCCTTCGTCTTCGAGAATAATCGTACTTGGTATTTCCGTACCAGAGAATAACGTCGATCCATACGTAGCCAGGCATTGTACTCCGTCATAATGCGGCGGAGCGAGGCTCACAGATTGTCCCGAGGTGTTTGGCTCGACGAGCGCGATTAGATGATCCTTGCTGCCTGTGATGACCCTGCCATCGGCAGAAACGGCCAAACACATGACCGCGGCTGTGTGAGCAGTGCTCAATCTACCGGTATAAGTGAGCTTGCGCAAGTCCCACACTCTGACTTTGTCGCTTGTCGCAGTGTACAGCTCTTTCTCATCCAGACTGAGCGCGACGTCGTTGATTGTAGTTTCTCCGACGGGAAGTTGAAGGGTTCTAGACGGCGTTGACAATGCCAACGGACCACTCTGAGCCTGGCCGGACGAGAATAACGTCTTGATACAAGAGTTTCCTGCTCTCAGATCCCACACTTTTACATAGGCCGCAGAGATGCTGAAGAGCAGGCGATGCTCCATGGAGTATTTGACCGCCACAACGTTGTTCGGATGACCGCCGAGAGTCAGACTTTCGAGCCCAGTTTCCAAATCCCAGACCTTCACCGTTCGATCTGGGAATAAAAATCGCAAGTTATAGGCAGTATTCATTGAGACAGAATTCAAATCCTCTACCTTTTGATCCACTGAACAGGCGATCGTTGGTTGCACAAATTGTGAGGACAGCTTTGCTGTGTCCCTCCGCCACGTGGCTACACTGTAGGACCGCCCTTGGCTGTGCCTGGAATAGAAGGAGGAGACCGATTATTGTGATTACTGTTTTTTGTGTGAAATTGGTATACTTGCCTTTCCTTGATATTGCGAGATGACTCCTCTGGTAGGCTGAGGGTCAGAAGGCAAGGGCTGCCTACTGGCGGTCAGCCTGGAGAATACATTTTCTTCTCGACTATTGAATCGTCGATAAGCGGTTGGCGAACCAGGCGGCGACGATACATCGGTAAGTCCTACCTGTTCCCTGGTTAGGTTGTTTTGTTATGTTAACGCGTTAGTTAGTCTGATTAGACGCATCCCAGGCCGATTACCATGCTTTTTCTAGTTCATTCGGGGCAACTACGCATGCAAGTGCGAACGATTGAGTTTAAAACCACGGACGAATTCCTTTTACGAGAATTGCACAATTTTTGTCTTTTGTGCCAACTGCAGGAAGAGAAAGAGAAAGATGGTCAAGTTGACTTAGAGAGAAATTACAATCATTTAGGACTACGTAAAATCCACATTTATCTATAATTCAGCAAAGCGTCGGCGTGTAATGAGGTGCGATTATACAATTTTTTTTTGTTTTTGACATTAGATTATAAGAATCTGTTCAATTGTGTGATGATTAGTTACGGTCTACATTTATGCTTGTCAAATATTCTATCTTTTATTTCTTCTAAATTTCATATTTGCCCAAACGAAACATTTAATCATATTAGAAGATTATATTTCACGTAAGATATTAATGCTATTGATTGTGCAAAATTTTGATAATCGATAATTCCAGAATTTATTTATGATGAAGGGTTTGTTAATCATGTTAGTTTCTACGGGGGTTTTTATTTTTTTTTTCTTTGTTTGACAACAAATGTAATTCTCATTAAAAGATATTTGTCCGTGAGTGTGACTGCGGGGTAGTTCATTGGTACACGGTTTATTCAGCGTATGAAAAACTTGTATTCATACATTTATTGTTACGGCAGTAATGTAGATATAGAATATTAAAAAGTTTTTAAATAAAACGAGAAAAAAAAAGAAGTAGAATTAATTTTTACAAAAAGATAATCGAGACCATATTAAAAAAATGGCCCCGATAACATCGTTACAGTATTTTATTTGTGTAATATAACTATGTATTTATATAGCGAATAAATATGTACCTACGTTTAATGTTACTCTAATTTGTAGTATTTCTTTCTTTCTTTTGTTTGTTTGTATGTTGTTCGTTGTTATAATTTCATTACGTATCAATTTTTTTTGTATCAAGGAAATACAGCCGAAATCAGTGCATTGTACAAGGCATCGAAACAGAGATATACAAGGAGTGCAAGGGTAAAGACTTGTTGAACCATTGACACTCACATGGAGCCACCTCCTGGATGGAGGGGTCGTCGCAGAGGCCTCGGTGAGGTACTGTCACGACGGGCCAACGTCGGCGATCCAACCATCCCGATTCCATACTGACTCCTGGTTAGCACCAAACCCCTAATTTTATGGCAATAAAAACATTAAAAACTCCTTCAAAATTCATTCAACGACGTTAAAGTTACGCTACACTCACTTCAGACTCCCAGGAGCACTGGGGACTCTTGTGAGCGGGTGATTGTGGTTCTGGTTCTGATCCTCCTCAGCTTTAGCCGTATCCGAACTCATTCCGACGCCATAAAGTAATTCCTGTGGCTGCGTAGTCCGCCGTCTAACTTTATTGCTTCGTTGTTGCTTATCCTCGCTTCCAGAAATTACCTGGTTGTAGCTATCGTTGCTAGAAACATAAAGTTCGATGAGTTACAAGACCAATTCTTTTCATTATAGTACAAGTTACATTTTCAGCCATTTTCTACGTAGTCAACGCTTACTTGTCCGGTGAAGAGCTTCTTGAGCTAGGCGGGCTATAGACCGATGAATTATTCTGATGATTGTTCGTCAATGAGAGGAGATCCCTGTCCCTGAGCACGTGTTCGAGTAGCTGATGTTGAACGTCGCTTTCCTGCGCGACCTGATTCAGCCTCGTTTCCATATCTCGAACTTCCGACTGCCTTTGGGCAGCCCTGCAGCTTTGTTCGACGGTGAATGTCAGCATCCTTTCCAGCAAGTAGCGCGCTTCGTCGACCGATTTAATCGTCGCAACCAGTGCCTCGGCGCCCGGTTCGCTTTCTCCCTCGACTTCTCCCATCTCCACCATGTCGTGTTGGCATTCGGCTATACTATCCTGTAAAAAGAACCCAGATTTAGCGAGCATATAGAATCTACCCGAACCCATTCATCCTTACCTGTAAGTAACTTATTTTGCTCTTAACGTTATCGATTTCCTCGTCCACATCGGCCGTATCTCCGTTCAAACTAGCAATGACCGCCCTCCGTTTCTGAAGCCTCTCCAAATCCCTGCCCAATTCTTCCCTCTCTTGTAAAAGCCTCTCCATTTCCCTTTCGGTTTCCGCGGCAGCCTGCTTGGCCAGTGCCTGCTTCGTAATTGTTCTCTCGAACGTTTGCCATCTCTGTTTCAGAGCCTTTGGACTCTTCTCCTTCACCACCGTCCTGCCAGCTGCCTTTTGGCTCAGGCCCCTATCGCGTTTTCTCAGGGCTGTTACCTCCTCCTGCTTCCTCCGCAGGACGACTTCCTTCATTTTTTTATCCGCTTCCAGGCTCCTGATCATGTTTGCGTTCTTTCTACTCTCTTTACGCAGCTGGGCTATCTCCCTGTTGCGTCTTAGCTCGTTTTCCTTGTGCCTCTGCGCCTCCTCCCTCATCTTGTTCAACAGCTTGACCTTGGCTCTCTTCATCTCAGCCAACTCGTTCCTCAGACCCCTCAGCCTGTTCTCGCTCTGAGATTGGCTTCTCAGTAATCTTGCGTGTTCCTTCTTGGCCGACTGGAGTAATCTCATCTCTTTTTGCATAGACGATAACTTTCTCTCGTATTCGTCACGCAGTTTCTTCACCTTCTCGGTTGGCGGAGCAGGATGCTGCTGCAACGAAGACAACACCTTGTCTCTTTCCTCCGTGGTGTTTCTAATTCGAGCTTGTAATTGAGTCAGTTTATCCTCATAGTGTTGTTTCATAGTCTGTAGCCGCCTTTGAGATAATTCCAACTCTTGTATCAAACGCTGTTTGACATCAATGTCCGAAGTCAAGGCTTCGAGCTCTCGACCCATGGCTTCTTCCTCCTCGTCTTCTTCCTTCCGGTCCGAATCATCCTCGGATTCCTCTTCGCTCATGGATTCTTGAACATTGTCATTTTCTTCCTGGTCTCCGTCTTCCCCCTCTACCCTGGGACTAGCGTTAGAATGAGGTCCGTGTTGTCCTTTCAAAGCTGCCAACGTACTGATTTCCTTCTGTAATTCTTTCTTAGCATCCGCAAGCACTGTAGATGACTCGCTATGGAACACGTAGGAGGATTCTCCGTATGGATTAGCCGCGTTGACCTGTAACAAAAGCGGAGATTAACAAGAATATTGAACAAATTATTTCCAAAAATTTACCTGAACTTGTCTCTTCTTCAGCTGCTGATACATCGCCTCTGCCTCCAGCAAACGTGCTCTGAGCTCTTCGATTTCTTGCAGATAAGCTTGAACCAGGCTTGTAACATCGTCAGTGCCACTTCCTCCAGCAGCGAGCCACTGACCTGCCGCTTTCTCTGCCAGCAAAAGAGCGTTCTTGGCTGTGAGAGCTTCAACGGTCTCGGAAAGGGCCTTTACTCTGGTTCTGAGGCTGGCTAATTCACTGGTTAGCATCTGGTTCTCGTGCCATGCGTCGTTCATGCCGTCTTCGCCGACTACTCTCTTGCCTGCAAGAGAGGATTGAGAAACTTTGTTAGACCGAGTTTTTTGATAGATTTTTACGAGGTACCTACCCTGCCTGTATTCCATCAACTCGAGTTGAAGCTGCTGTATTTCCCTGCGAAGCGAAGTAATCGTTCTCGAGCTCTTGTCTTGATTGATAGTAACTTTGTTCTTGATGTTCCTGGCTCTGTTTGCGTATTTTAAGGTACTCAGTGTCTCCATGAAATCGCGATCGCTCGGGGATACACAGGCGATCATAACGGTCTGACTGTTTCCTCCCAAAGAATCCTGCAGCAGTCTGGTGAGCTTTGAATCTCTGTACGGAACGTGAAGTGCTTTTTTGGTCTTGTCCCCGAGGGCTGATATCACGTTACCGAGAGCCAGCTGTTCAGGAATCAACAAACACCTCAGTTTTCGCACTTCCATCGCCGTACCGAGGATTTGAACTATTCATAATTACCAATCCGCAGTTTATCGAAATTCCCTCCTTAGCCCTGTCCCCGGTGGCGCCGGTCCTTTTAAGTCTCTCCGATCCGGCCAAATCGACGAAATGAAACTTAGCAGTGAGAGTTTCAAACTCGCTCGCAGGTTCCGTGCCGCTCGTGTCAACATCTGCATCAGGATCTTCGACCTTGACACACCGTTGTTGTTTAACGTGCAGAGTGAATATCGCATGCGATCTAGAAGACTGCGTGTTCATCTGCGTGGAACCGGTCGTCCTGGAGAGAGCTCCGAGGCGAAGACACTCCAAGGCGTCTTCCGGACTCGTTACATTCCTCGGTTCAACACCGGCCAGATGAATACTTCCGGTTGTATCCTCGTGGATCCTAGCCCCTCCCCTGGGGCCGCCCGGTTCGAGCAGATCCTTGAGCTCCTCGTTGTATAATTCAAGGAATTGCGCGGTCACCTGCGATCAAGAGAGTTGAAAGTTTCTGCAACAAATTCAGATCGAATTTCTCTCCCCTACCTTGAACTCCGGAGGCATTTGCCCCCGTTCTCTAGCCCGTTCTTGTTTCTCCAATATCCCGTTGTACAAGTGAGCGATAGCTCTCGGAATAATGCCTATAACAGTGTCGTCTATTTCCACGTCAAAACCCGTCCCCATGGTGTAGGTCTTGCCCGATCCAGTTTGACCGTAGGCAAGAACAGTGGCGTTATACCCATCTAGAGCACCGTCCACGAGCCTCGCGACGCATGCTTCGTATATAGTGGCTTGACCAACGCCGGTATCGAAGACATGGTCGTACGTAAAGGCCTTGTCTGGTCCGAGGAAGACCTGCGGCTCGCCGGGAGGCACCTGGGTGCATACTCTGCACATATCGATGACCTCGCGGGCGACCTGTGGCCTGATCCTAGATAACGATCGATAAATATTTGAGGAATGTATTTTCGAGTGAGAGACGGAAGATGTTCATTAATTCTTTCGAGTATATAATTTATTTATTGCGCATAAGCGAGGCACAGGGGACTGGCAACAAAGCCTAAAGCCTACACACCGTGTTTCTTAAAAGGAGAGGACATGTCGGTAGTGTCAACACGAGAAAGAGAGAGAGACGGAGTAAAAAAAGGCGATGATGAAATCTAGCGATTATGCAATTTCTCTAGGATGGAGATAATAAGTGATAGTGAATATTACGAAGCATCAGCCGATGACACAGACTCGACTGGATGTAACTTTCTTCCCATGTTCATTGATATTTCGTAATTGTGATACATCGCTGTCATTCTGAGAATTTGCTGCAATAAATTATCTACGAGAACCGGTTTTTCTATTCTCTGTCTCCGAAAGCGGATTTAGAAAATGTTAATTTTAAGATTGACTATTCTGGAGACTATTGATGTCACTGGAATCTTTGGGACGTTACGCAGGTAGCTATTATCCAAAGTGTTTTGTTTATTCCCTCAAGACGTTTCTTTGAGAATATATTATACCGTCCTTGAGTAGTAATTACAGAATGTGTGTGTTCTATCGCTTTATTGAATGAACAGTTAGCAGACCTTGAATTTAAAATGGGTAAACTGGAATATCTTATGTGGAAACCATTAGCGTTAGCCAAAAATGAATTAAATACCCCCTTCAACCGCATACTCATTGCTACAATTCTATTTGAATAATTTATTCCGTTTCGACCGTAACGTGGGCCGAATAATTTCACCGATATTACGGAATTCAAATAACGATTTTCGCGTCAATGTCGAACGCATAGCGAATAACAATTTCCTTTTAAAGAACTCTGTATGTACGCTCGATCGTTTCCCGGCCCCCCCACGCAGTTCCAAAAGTTGTCTCCATTTGTGCAGTGGGTGTAAAGTAGAAAAGAATCTTACGAAAAGAAGCAAAATAGATTCGAGTATTATCTGTTTACTTATAACGATAACAAACGTACCTGACAGCTACTCGAACGCTCGAATCGTCGGCCATCTCCTCGCGGTTGTTGCCGGAATATCCGACCGCTGACAGCCGTGTGGTAAATAGTAATCAGTAACAATCCTTGGATAGATTTAGGCAGAAATCGAAACTTCGATGTGTTCAGTAGACGAACGCGTCGTGTACGGAGTAGAAAGCAGTCTCCCGATTTATGGGACTTCTACCTGAGGTTATAGCGTTAGTTCGCGCATTATACAAACACCTCGGTCTCGCGCGATTGATCAACCCTTATTATTAATCGACATCCTTCTCATAGCTTGAACAGACGTTTATCGTGCATCGCGCCGCTCGCCTCACTCGACTGATTCTTAATTTCATGCTTCCATCTGAGACTAGACGTCTTTACCATTTTTCGCGTAGGAATAGACGCTGCGCGCCATCTAGTCGCCGGGGCTGACGTCGCGCTGCGGACATAACTAATCCGATTATGAAAGAGCGAAGAATTTGAATATGAGTAATAAACCGCCTCGTAGATCGACGAAAAGTCGTCTCAGCTCTAGTCTGAGTTTGATAAGTAATTCGGGACAATCGGGAAAAGATCGCGAGTTCAGAACGAGGAAAGAATCGTCCGCTTCTCCTTCGGATATCCCGCGGTATAAATGGAGAGAAATTATCGACGAGGCGGAGGAATATTTCGTCGTGAATTCTATCCGCGAAGAAATAATCCGCAATGCGATGGATGCGATATACGCGAGATACTTGGAAGAAACGTCGTACGTTTTCGCCGTTGATTGTTCGTACCGCGCATGGCTGCGGCTGTTCGACGTAAGCGCGATCAATTATCGCAGTTTCATGTTTCAGGGAGACAGGAATAAATGACCAACCCCGTTATCGCACAGTCTTTATTCCCTTACATATATTATAATATATTTTACATCGCTGTCCCAGTTCATGTATCTGAAACACGACCCTGGAGAGAATGTGCAGACGATAGCAAATCGCTGGGCATACGACGCAGCGCCGAATCCAGTGCCTCCTGACTCTTGGGCATGTCGGAGAATCACTATGAGCAAAGAAGAGACCCCGTCTTGTTCAGAATCTGACCACTTTACGGCTCCCTGTTCTACGCCGATCGAAATTCGACCCGGAATATCTGTTCCTTCGTTCACGTGGCCGCCTCCAGTGTCGGAAAACAGTCACAAGTCATCATCAGTCAGTACATTTGAACAGATTCAAAGCCAAGGGGTTCTCATTTTAGCTCGTACGGTAAAGAATTTTCATTACTGACGGAGATGAGAAGAAAAACATTGCCTACGTCATCGACGGTCAAACACTCGGCTCGGTCGATAAGCCGTTGCCTACAGTCGGTACGTGGCTCGTTGAAACACTCGAAGATCGGCGATCGTCTTTTTTTCTCTCGAAATCGTACATCTGGCTATATTCATGGCCTTCAAATGCTATTGTCAAGTTTTTATCAATTGGTATATAATTATAGTCCTGTTAGTTTTCGTGGTGATATTATCCCTGATTTTTTCCTTGATCTCTCGTCGGTAGATCGAGAAGAGAAGAGAAGAGTGTTGTTTTTTTTCTTCTTCTCTTCTTCTCAACCGGCCTTTGAATGTGTAGGTGGGCGAGATAGCCGTTCTCTACGCGAGGAGCTGTTTTTGCGTTTATTTAACCGTGCGATAAAAATAAATAGATACACGAGTTGTAACACAATAGTAAATAACCATGACGCGAATATTGGGGTCAAGGTGTTCTAAAAACGTGATGTAACAATTATCGGATACTCCATGAGGTGGAGCGCGCGGCTACCCGCGGCGAACCAATAATCACTGTTTATTCCACGAACAGAACACCGAGGGATCTAATGAAACTGAAAAAGAAGAAGACGACGGGGTCTCGAAACCGGATATTATCTCCGAGAGGCCTTTGTCAAGCGTCGGTGATAGGAGCTCGTTAGCTTCGTTGAACCAACGACAACGGTCTATATTCACTCGTACGATCTCCATGGTCAGGGCTAATCTACCGGTAATAATCCCGCGATATTTTGTCAAAAGAATGAAAATACTGCTCATCCCGCCTCGCATCGATGCGTCAACTGCTTCGAAACAATGTTTATGAATTCTTATTGGTATCATGAAATTAAAAGGTGCCAACGAGGAGGATGCAGTCACTGAGATCTAGGAACTTACAAGCTCAAGACAAGAGCGATGCGTCCGCGGAAGTAGTCAGGCCTCCCGAGCCACTTGACCTTGAGACGTTGCCGCCTGATAGGTGAGTTTTGTATCAATTTTTTTTTTTTTTTATATTCCTATCGATATTTCCGACGGTCTTGTCTACAGCTGATTTTTACAAACCGCAACTAACGATAACGTAACTCGTGAGGAGAAAAATAAAAAATATTGTGTGATTGATGATTTTGATTATGTAGTGGTGTAAAATTCCGTAATATGTATATTTATCTTGACAGAGTTGAAAACTATATTTCCTACCACACATGAATATAAAATGGAAGTCACAATTTTTTTACCGGGGAAAAAAAACTGTCGTAACCATAGTAACGGTGAAATAAACCGCAACAGTGCTGCCCCTAGCGGAGAACGCCGTTCTCATGGTTCTAACCTCACTTTCATTCGTTTTTAATGGATATATGGTAGAAAATGACATATGTGCACGATATACTGATATTATATCGTTTATCAGATATGTAAACACTACCACAACTCTGTGCGATGTATTGAATTGTATGATTAAATTCTCTGATGTTCCTTTTTTAAGTAGGGTGAAACGAGCAATCTCTAGTGGTTTACGACAAAGAAGGTAATCAAACGATGATTATTGTTCCCTTTCGCAATTATGTAATTACATAACACTCGCATGTCGTTGGATGATCCGTAGTTGTAAACAGGGGGGTAAACGACCTGGTAAATAAGTTTGTCGCATCGTTGAAAGATGGCGCCACGATTCACTTTCATCGCTCGATGATATACATATATGTATATATATTGTATATATTTTAGCCTTCTCCGTACGATCTTGTCTCCCGTATTTAACCTGATTAAAGGAATAATAAGGATAATAATGACAGAAAAAAAAATTGGTGGCTCGTTATATTGGAAAGAAAACGTTATTACTATTGTTATTATTATTTTTTTTAACACACGGGCCACAAACAACGTAAGTAAATAGGGTCGTTCACGATTTTTTTTTTATTGTTCCAAAATAAAGTTTAGGTACCAAAAACCCTCGTAAAAATTATAAAACACGAAAAATCCAAGGCGAGACGTTAATTGAAGCACTTAAATTATGATACGATTTGAAACGGTCCCGTCTTGGGCGCCATCAAACAAGCTCCCGCGTGACGTCATAATTGGGTAAACTCGGGACTTGGCCCATTGAAAATGAATGAAAATAAAGAAATAAGAGAAAAACGTTCGTACCAGTGGTATTTCGTTCCACTGTGTCAAAATACCAGTTTGTCGGCACGATCGAAAATATTTGTACCCGTACCAAGAGGTACGGTGAGGAAGAAATGGTTTGAACTAGCTCGGCGGAGCGACCTAACCTCACTCACAGGTCACCCTGTCAATCGATTCTTTCTCTTCGCCGACCATCATTGAAACATTATATGCTTCACTGTTCACCCTGTGCTCTGGACACACTTTTCCATGAACAAAAAAAAAAAACCTCCTCTTCTAAGCTCTACATAACCAACTGCAGCATCACCATAACCCTCTCTTTCAGCTCGGGGAGGTAGAACAATTTTCATAGGTTACGGTATAGCAGAAAAATCGCAGCACGTTTATATCATTACAGCATACAAACATATTATAACATATAGAGTTTACATAATCGAATACAACTGTTGGTATTGTTATCAACTTCGATTTTTTATCGCCAAATGTAAAGTTAATTATCTTGAAACATAACCTCTCTTCGAGGTTTGACACCGCTGGTTTTGGCCACATTAAAATATTCACTTTGGGAGAAAAAGTCGGTAACCATGAGTACCGTTACTTCCGGGAGATTGTCTGATTGTGCTTCTACAAAACCGATATTCATTTTGAATCACAATAGTACGTGTGGAGCAAAAAAATCTAACAAGCTAATACATTTCTTATGGGGCTCGTTCGAATCTACCCAATTATGACGTCACGCGACAGGGCACCCAATCACAGCGCGTTCCTTCCCGCCGGAAATTTCTTCATATTTAACTTAGTTTTTTATTAATAATGACGATTATAACTTTCAATTGGATGCTGTAATTTCCTTTCATATCATACAATCTTCACGAAACAATCAAAATCTGATTTTTTTTTTTTTTTTTGAACGACCCTATTATCTGTCAGAAATTACAGCGCCGTTAGTCGAGCGAAAAAAAATGTATCGTATCTCGTAAACCTTGGGCACATTGCTCGCGATGCGATACGAGAGTGCAGGAAATTAAGTAAAGGGGACGTGGGATTTGGTTTCTTCCAGGCATAATAGAGGTGTCTAAATTTATCCTAGGATTTTTGTGAGAAATGTTTTCTCATTAATATAAATAATGCCTTTTTTACAGTGGATTCATTCTGGAAAAAATCTTCTACATCTATTTTCTTGTTTTTTGTTTTCTTTTTGCTCACGAAAAAAGTGATCGTATTTTTCTTCGGGTATTCACCACATACTGCGAATACGAGGAAAGTCTTCTTCTCTCAACGATAATCTGGTAATGATACGACACGTGCCCAGCTGAATATATACCTACGTAATTTTATTTTGTGTTATTGTTACTGTTAGTATTATTTGTTTTTTTTTTTCTTTTCGACAAAATTAACGAGTCAAGAATAAAACGCGTTCAGTTGTAATAATGAGAAAGGTTGTTTGTTATCGGATCGTTCTCGGTAACTATCTCGAGGCTGCGAGGCTGTTGGACCGCATCCTGCAATTAATTACTCCTATTATACCGCAACAGGGTATACTAATTGTTGCATTTGAGTACATAAAAAACGCGATCGTGTCGCAAGAGCGGATTACGAATGTTCGTTTTTTTTTCATTGAGTCGGTAAAAAATTAGGGAATTCTATCTCGTACTTGTCTTTTGTGATAAATATCGAGTATCTTGTATCCTAGCGTCGACTTGAATTCTGTGATTTCAAAAATGCAATCCCAACATGTACAGAATCACACTTGTTGGAATCTAGGTCGAGAATTTCTCGCTTTTCATGCACTGTGACAACTTGACGTTATTCAGACATTTGGATGTGAAAAGAAATGGGAATAATGCGTTTTTGGTACGAGACGTCGATTCCGCATGGTGTATTTAAACGCGGTTACCGTACGAAATCTCCCAGCCCCGATGAACTCAGCTGGTCCGAGATAGCGAAGCTGTGCGTATTAATCCCGAGTCCCGGTCCTGTGGTGTTTCGCAATCGTCAATTTATACCGCGCGTATGTATTCACTTGCGGCAATTCACCGCAAGTGAACGACCTTCAATCTCTCGATGCAGAGATACCGGCATGGCACCCAGGCTACCTAGACGCAGACGCGTTTTATCAGCGCCTCCACGTCTGGCAAATATAGAGTTCTAACTCGCGGCACGTACACAGACAAGCGGCATAGAAATTACGCAAGCCGCGGACATGTGGATGTGGGTCTGGGTTTAATTGTAAACAGCAATCAACACGTCAGGCCGGCAAGACCTCGCTCAGTAATTGCGATATCTGTTATAATCGGTTCTATCTCATGTGTATTATATCGCTGTCACGACTCAATGCGCGTCTTGCAAATAACTTGTTATTGTTAATTAGCCGGAGTAAACGGCTTCGCACGATCTTCTCGATCCATTCGACCGTTCGAGCGCCCAGCGAACGTGGATACACCGTATGCCGTGGCCGCGAGCTGCATTCGCCTAAATTTTGGCGCCCGATCAGCCCGGAGCCGAAAATACATCCGCGAAGAAAAACAACCGGCGCTGTGGTGGCGTGTATCACAAATTTGCCCGATCCTTACGTCAGCGGATCACTCCTTCTCCTCGCGATAACACCGCGGTGTATGAGTGAGAATAACAGATGAAAATAATATATTCTCAAACACGGGGACTTGTTTCAATGTTTGAATATACGAGGACTGGCAGGCGGGCTTAGCGTGTAGGAGTCTACCGCCGCGGGACGCTCTTCCGCGAATAAATATCAACTCAATGATCTGCACGTGTCCCGTAAGACATGCTTCGGGATAATTTGGCTTCTTTCTCTGTATGTCGATTGTCGATTGTCGATTGGATATTTTTAGAAGAAGAATATAATTATATTGGGAGGAAAAAAAATATATAGTATATATACATATTCAAGGCGATTCGTTCAAAAGGAGAATAAAGAAGAAAAAAAAAGAAATGAAGATTGAAAACACGAGCGTACCGTGAAGGCTGCAGTGTCAATCGTAATAGATATTTCACACTAATTTATTCACACGTGAATGCATAAATTATATTATCTTATTATAACCGTGTAATTGACCCTCCGCTACAGCTGGAGATGTGAAGAATGTTTTTTTACGAATCGTCTTCTCGTATAATGTGATCGTGTATCTTTTTTTTTCTTTTATTGACACGTGACATAATATGTGTTCAGTTCTGGATCCATCAAGTATTCAGATAACGAGTATAGACGTCCCCGAGGAATTACATCCTCACTTGAGTACACGGAGACGACAACAATGTCTAGCTCGCGCGTGCAACGAGCTCATCTCTTTCGCCTATACATCGAGTCGAGTGTTTGAAATTTTTTTACTCTCGATACAGATATGCGGTATCTCTCAAGTTCACATGTACGATTCATATAATCAGGTGGGACATTCCATGTCAACTCGACCAATGACTTTCCCTCGCAATTTTTGGAATCCCTTTACGATTTTCTGTATGATTCTTCGATCTCGATTTTTTTTTCCAGATTTTAATTCCACTCCGTGCGTGAAGTGCGAGTTTACGCACGCAAGCGTGCGTATAATCGGACTTTACCCACGTTTGTGATTGTTATGTTTATGCATAAAGGATTCAGGATATACAATAAACACAGTTACTAATCCTTCTCAGATTCTCATTCCTATTCATTCCTCTATTTACTGACAAGTAAACATATCCTACAGTGATATAAAACTTTGTTCGATACATGTGCGAAAGTTGTTTTTCGACTCGTAAGATTGTCACACTCGCTTTGCTCGGGCGACAAACCTCTCACTCGTGCGAAAACAAACCCTTTCACCCGCGTATCGAAATATACTATTATTCCACCCAATTTTTAATTTTTCATTCCGCGGCCATTTTGACACCGGACCAATGATGGGCCGATTTTTTTCGAATTTTTTTTTCAGTGTTTTAAACATTTATTACAAACGAAACGCCATGCTGCAACATTGGGAAACTTATCTGAAAATTCAAAAGAATTTCAGAATTGACCACAGAATTTTTTGGTTAGAGAATTTTCGTAACGTTGCAGCATTGCGTTTTGTTCGTTAAAAATGTTCAACACGCTGAAAAAAATGGGCCCATCATTGGCCGGGTGTCAAAATGAACGGAATGAAAAATGAGATTTTTGAGAATTTTTTTAGATTTTTTAAAAAAGGTAAATTTCAGATGAGGTGGAATAAAAACGAAAGATTAACCCTTGAAGGGAAAAATCTGAAAAAAAATGTAGGATCGCTTTTTTTAGATCGAAGAATTATATATAGGAGATCGTTAAGCGAATCAAAAATAGTTAGGGCAAATCATTGTTCGAATTGACATGGAATGACCCGAGTCGAAATTTAACTCCTATTTTGAACCTCAGTTGTGAATTTTTTTTTTTTTTTGTATAGAAATTCGAATCCCCTTTAGCGCCTAAAATTCGTGATACCGGACAAAATGCAGCATTTTAGGATGAAGTGAGGTGCTAACTTTTGCTGTTCTATACGAATGGTAGCCAACTTACAGTAGATTCGACTCTGGAGAATCCGAAGATCCTTGTGAAATCCTCGTTTAACTCTAAAATGATGAACTCTATCCGGTATCTACGAATTTCAGGTGCTCAAGAGGATCTAAATTTCTATAGTAAAATATTTCACAACTGCGGCTCAGCACAGGCGTTATAATTTCAACTTGGAGGACCCAGCAATAATAATAATCTACTTCTTCTATCTATCTTTTATATCTATGAAGGAACAAGTACCATCAACGCCCAGGCCAAACCCCTTGACCTAAAAACTTGAAATTTGGGCAACATGTTCCCTTGCCTTGGTAAACACCCACTAAAAAGCAAGTTTTCGAAATTCGTCCCCCAAGGGGGTAAAACATGTTTACGCGGATTCATCGATATCTCATCGGCCCGATGAGATATTGACTTCGTTTTTGCTCAAATGATTGCTCATTCAAATACCTGAAAAGTGGTTTGAGCATTTTTTTAAATTCGACTCCTGAGGGACTGAAACGGGGTGGAACCAATTCGATATCAAAGCGGAGAAGATAACCGTTTCGTATATCTTAATCTTGTCCAATGCGGGATCCAACTGGAGGTCAGAGGGCGATGTGATGGATCCGAATTGCCGCAGAGCGGACTGTGCCTCGCTCCTTGTTTCCAGAAATGAGAAATGTGCATGAAGCATAACCGCGACACCGTTGAGTACGCAGCTCACCTGCAATGAGTTCAGCAACGAATGTGCACTGGGCTTTATGTATCGTGTAAGACTACTCGGGTAGGTAGGTGGAATAGAATAGAATAGAGTGGAGCAGAGGTACGTAATGTAATAAGTGATTGTTATCTCGGCACGAACCAGCCATTCGTCACTCACGTGCTTCATCATCCGACTCGATCTTGGCTTATGCGGCGAGTCTCGGGTATTATCAACGTTACCTAGGCACTGCAGCAGGGTAGAGCTGAAAGATAGGTATGGAAGCCGAGGTGGACTTCCAAGCGATCGAGTTAATCGGGGATTATAGATTGCGAAAGAGTATTTCAATCGAGACGATTATACCGAGTTTGAAAATTTTAATCACCTTTATCCTCGGTTTGAAACCCGGGGCGGGAATTAGTAGACGGGTTAATGAATCCTGATTATCTGACGTTGATTTTTTGCTATCTCGACCCTTTCGAAATTTATACCCTTATACACACGATAAAACAAACGAAAGAAGTTACATGTTAGCAAGTAAATTTGATTTGAGTCAAGTATTCAAATGAATGTATTATTTGTTTATTGTATCAAGTAAGTATGAAATATCATTAATTGAAGTACTATTTCTTGGATTAAAATATATTTGCTCACTTTAAACTTGTCTTGTGTCGAGTATAAATCGATTGAAGGTAAACGCCCCGGTTTTTGACCCATGGGCCTTTTTTTTTTTACTTTATTCTACAATATCACGATCGGCTGGTGAAAAATAATTATCAGGGAGGAACGTTCAACATTTTAGTGTACGATATAGTCCAAAATCTAATATAAAAAAACGTCATTGATGACCAAAAGTGACTGCGAAGTTCGTCATGCGCAGCAAGAAGGGGTCAAACACCGGGTCCTTTCGATCTTCTGTTTATTTCAGCGTTGCCCTAGTTTCTGGCCCCTAGATTCATTTATAGGAACCATGAGATCTCATCTGATAATTATTGGAATGAACCCACTCCGAAGGCTAAACTAGCTGTAGCGAGCCGAGTGTCAGAAACTAGGGTAGCAGTGGGGTAAAAAAACTGGGGTACATCAATTATTGAGTTGTCACAAACTAGCAGCCGCACTAGACTCGAATAACAGTTTATTATTAAATTATTCATTGTTCAATTGTAGATTGAAAAGTTGATCGTTCCTCGCTTAAGAAGTATCAACTCGTGCAATGAAACCCATCATTGCCAATACACGTTATTTTCGCCTAGTTTAGAAGAGGATAACCTTAGCTAAAATCTTCATAATGTCAGAAACCGGGGCGTTTACCTTACTTGGTAATAGAATTTCTTCTTCTTTGATGTAACTTCTGTCTGATGTACCGCACACGTGCGTCTACACACGCCACAGTGGATTATCACCTTGTCAGCAGTTGCGCGAGTGTTGTTATCCGTTCGGAATTATACCGACCCTCGCGTATACCTATATACTTCTTGGATCCGTCGAAAGAACAAATTTACTTTAGAGTTCAATATTCGCTCGAGTAAATAAAGACTGGAAGAGGGGAAGGAGAAAAAATGGTCGAATTCAGAATCGATTCTTTCCGCTATTTATACGTCTTGAAGTATATTTGCCTGACTGAGTTTTCAGTCCTTTGTAAAATTTTGCAAAGGCTCGAACCACGAGCAAAGTATAAACTCTGCACATGATTATGTGGCAGATAACATAACGCTTTCTAGATTTATCGATTATAAATCGTCGAGTCACCGCTAGTTGAATATAACGTAGAAATAAAGTTATTCGAAACTTGAAGGTTTTCACGAGTTCATTTTCCATTGTACATGTCTCTTTCTCTATTTTTTTTTCTCTTCTACCTTTTTCTACGTCAGATTTATCGCGATGGCCTGAATTCGCTGACACGTTTCAAAGTTTGACGGATGAATCCGATGGAAGCTACATTAAACCGGCATCAGTTACGCCCCGATGCTTCCACGTACCGATCGAATGCCGATCGCGAGTCGAAGTTTACAATATATATACCCGTCGCTGGTAGTTCGATACAAGAACGCTTTTCCTTCTCGACCCCTCGCGATTGATGCTCAGAAAAATTACTGACAGCGTTTTCAAAGAGCTCGCATCAATCTACCCCTAAAAACCTGGCCAGATAGTAGATTATCGCTTGCATTTCTTTTCTTACTTCTCGTTTCCCTGTTTTCATTGTCAGACAAAAGAGGAAGTTATCAAGAGACTCGGTAGAGTCTCGCGCCAAGTACATTAAAAAAAAAAAATTTTAATACGCTGCGTGAGACTCGAAGCGAGTCTCTTTACCCGAACGGGAGCTATTCGCGGTGGTGGGGGAAATCACATTCTCTTATTTCTTTCATCTCGCGATATCCATGGGTCTCGAAATATTATTGTTAGAATGCCGGCACGAAAAGCTTTCATTTGAGCCCTATTTCGATTAAATCCGTGCACGTAAAGATGAGATATGATTATTTCAAAGATCTGACAGGTCCGTTTCGGTCGAAAATTTTCGTCTCCTTCATCATCGTCGTCTCCTCGAGCCAGACTTTGCTTTGAGCTACGAGTATAAAAATTAGAGAAGAGCGGCGGTCTGTTCTGTAGTTTAGACTACGCCGCTCGCATGGTAAGGTAGGCCGCTAAGACAGATCTCGGTTACGATTGGTCGTTGTAATTTAGTTCGCTTTGGATCATATCCGATGCTAGATGGCACTCGTGACACGTGAGCAAGCCGCCACTTTTCAGCGTAAAAGATCGAGAATCGATTGTCATTAATATTAGAATTAAATTAAGAGAATTCATACGATAATTATTATCAGTAATTACTAGACCCGTTAGATCAAGAAAATTCGGAAAACAATCTCTAATATACGTGACAGTGCTTCTGTACCAGGCATATGAGTGGGTAAGTGAACGAATTTTAATTCTAATATAATTATACGTCCGTGGTATAGGCTGTTGTTTCGGCTACTAAAAATTAGAGACGAGTAGCGACCACTAGACAGTCGGGACAACAGCGATCCGAGTACCTGGCATTGGCCGCCGGACAGCGCCTGTGTCAGCACTGTTAAGAATCACGAGTTAGATCGAATCGTGAATGTAAACAAGCCGCCATCTTTAAATGTAACAGATCGAGAATCGATTGCCCGAAACTGCTAGCTATAGCATGTTCGCGTCGGCTGCTTCGGTTTGACATTTCATTGCACTCGTTATCACTGCGTGATATTGAGATACATGATGTGATGTGAGAATCATTACCGACAAAGTGAAACAAGATGGGCTTTGAAGTTTATGTATTCAGCTCGACATCGTATGGAAATTGCGAGCCTGTTTCATGGAAAAATCAAGTTATGAGG